>QEPC01007686.1:165625-180218 GCA_003113815.1 Sphenodon punctatus | reverse complement strand
GGAGTTGGAGAGAGACACATTAAAGGAGCGGTCAGAGAGGTAGGAGGAGAACCAGTTATGGACAGAGCCACAAAAGCCAAGGGAGTGAAGGGAATCCAGCAAGAGTGAGTGGTCAACAGTATCGAAGGCAGCAGAGAGATCAAAGAGGACAAGAATGGAATGGGTGTGTGTTTGAATTACTCTGTGCGTGTATGTCTTTGAATGACTCTGTGTATGTGTGTGTGTGCGTGTGCGCGTGTGTGCGCGCACGCATGCCCCATCCCCTGTCATTCACCCCAGCTCCTGACTGTCAGAGAAGTCCTGGCAGTCAGAGGTAAATTACTCATTAATTTATTTTAATTAATTTTTAATTAATCTGCTATTTAGTCTCAATTCATTTTAGTTTATTTATAATTTAATTTGATGTGCGGCCCCCAGCCTGTTCAGGGACCAACAATGTGGCCCTTGGGCTCGAAAACATTCCCCCTCCCCTGCTTTATATCACTCATAATTTACCGAAGGTATCCAGTCAAAAATGGTGCAGCATGACCTATGGCCAGAGTCCAAAACAAACACACTCAGCATACCCTGCCCCAGCACCATTTGCATATCCAGGCCAACCCAAACATAACACTACAGATAGCCACAGTGGGTGATTTCAAACGTGACACGGTGAAATCCACCACAGTGAATTCCACCCCGGTGTGAATGGCTTCACCGCAGGCCATGGTGAGACGCGCGGCCCCAACAGACGTGACAGGGGCGGCACACCGCCCGAGGCCAACCGGGGAGAACATGGGCCGGGGGAACCCAACAGACGTGATGTGGTGACGAGAACCATGGTGGGAGCCCCACAAGGCACCGGGGTTACGCGGACGCAAACATGGCCACCAGAGGGCAAATGAAGCCAAAGACAGTAGAGGGCCCCACCCAGGAAAGGGAAACACGAAGGGAGGGGGTGGAGGGACAGCAGGCGCACATAGTGGAACCATTGCCACAGTCCCCGGAAGAAGTCACACCTGGCCATGTGGAAGCAGATCAGGTAGAAGGCCTCGAAGGGATCCGCATAGCTCATCCTGAGTTGCACATCAGAGTGGCTACACACCTCCGACAGGACCGCCAGCTCTGGCCCAGAGGGGGGGAAGCCATAATCAGTCACAGGGGGCCAGGGCAGGTGGGAAAGCTCCAGCAGATGGTAGTAGACAGCCTCGTGGGAGTGCGGATACCCACAAGCACCCTGCACACTGATGAAGTAGGACACGGACATGGCAGGGCCACCCTCACACAGGCAGGTCGCATATCCCAGGAAGGCACACACACACACAGAGCGGAGGCCGTCTCAGCAGGACTCCACGCTGCAAGGTCCCCCAGTGTATCCGGTAAGCACCCCTCAGGGAAAAGGGCAAGCCTCAGCTCCTCACAGTGCACGCGGCAGTCGCCAGTGGCCACGACATAGCCAAAGCGCAGCATACCAAAGCTCAGGCACCGATAGGCATCCGACTGGGTGGGCAAGGAGTGCAGGCAGCACTGAATGATGGGCGAATGCCACAGGTCGCAAAGGACCATCCTCTCGCGGGTGCTCCAGGCTCAGACTAAGCCCCCGGAGCCTCTGAGTGGGACCTCGGGCTGAGATGCAGCTGCCATGGTATAGCTCCTGGAGGGTCTGAGCCGCAGCGGCCGTGGAGGCAGCATGGGATGTGGGGGCCGGGGGGCTGGACAGGCAGACAAGGACTGCCAAAGCTGACAGATAATGGCAGGACGGGAACAATGGGGCCGCTTTGGAGGGATGCAAAGAGAGTGGGCTGTCGGCATGCAAGCTGTCAGCATGCAAGGCCGGACAGCCCCACGCATACACACCTGCTAGTGGAGATACAAATGACAGCACGTGCACGCACAGGGAGAAGCATCAGGCTGGGGGCCAAGGTCCCAGCCCCGGGGGGGCCGCACAGGGTACCTCCAATGTTGGATCACAGCCAGCACCGGAGGGAGCACGGTGGGGCCCCGTCTCCCCCCCCCTTCACCACCACCACTGGCTGACACCCCATGCAGGAGATGGAGCTCCCGGGCCAAAAGCCTGAACGAAAGTGTGTGTGTGGCCACCGGTGCTCATCCATAGGCCCCTGGGGGGGGAAGCGTGCACATATGCGGCACAGGTGCGTGGTCAGGGGTGGTAGTGAGCGCTCGGTACTCCAGCCATGGCCCAGACCAACAGAGTGGCCACAACCGCAGGGATGGATCGCGTCCAGCTGGGAGCTCGCCTAGCCCTGCTGCAGGCAGTAACAGAGTGGTTCCGGTGGCACGTGGCACTGCTGAGGCTCATATCAGAGGAGCTGGATGGGATGCACGTGGAGCAGTGGTACACGGCAAGGGTGGGGGCGCACACCCGTCACGCGACTTGCAGGGCTGGATGGCTCCTAGCCCTGAGGATGGCCTGGCGCCTTGGACTGGCCTACAGCAAGGCCGCTGTTGTGAGCCAACAACCTACCAGCCGGCATCAGGGGTCTGCTGGCCAGGAGCACGTGGAAGAGGACTGTCAGCTTGCCATGCCCATCCAGAGGTGCATGTGGGCCATGCCAAGGGCTCATCAGTGGTGGTAGAGGGTGCTGGCATGGTGGGACAATGTCACCTGGGTCAGACATTTCCAAATGGACCAGTGCACCCTCATTTGCCTGGCAGAGCGGCTGTGAGAGTGGCTCAAGCCCCACAAGACCGATATGCGAGACCCCATTCCCGTGCCACAGTGAATTGCCATCGCTGTGTGGGCCTTGGCCACCCCGGACTCCTGCCAGTCCATTGCCCAGCAGTTTGGAGTGGGGCTCACAACCGTAGCGTGCCTGGTGCGGGACTTCTGTGAGGCTGTGGAGGGGGTATACACCTGTATGAAATAAAGCCCTCAGACAGGTTTAGGTGTGTCTACGACCATTTATTGTGCTTCCCTTGTTCCACCTCATACCCCAGTACACCCGTGTGCCCTCATGCCCATTCCCCCTCCCACCACCCTCGGTGTTGCCAGGTGCCCTCTCCCTTCCCCATCCCCTATGCTGCCCTGCCCCTGCCCCTTCCCCTGGTGCCCCTTGGCTGGCCCCTCCCCCTGCCAACAGGGATGGCCAAGGCTACCGACCCCCCCCTCATCCGAGGTGGAGGAGGAGGTGCTGTCAGCCGGCAGGGCCGGGAGATCTGCCCCTGCCCCCTGTCCACCACCCCTGGGGTGCCCCTGCCCCTCCCCCCCATGCCGCCTGCAACTGTATTGGGGCCTGGCGGCACGGCTGCTGACATCTCTACTGTGAGGGAACGGGTCCCTGGATTTGCAGTCCCTGATGCTGTTGGGGAGGTGGGGATTGCGGCGCTGGCAGGGCCTGTGGTGCGGCTGGTCGGAATGGAGGGGGCAACTGTCCAGGCACTGGCACGGCACCCAGTGGGGCTTCAGCCATGATGAAGGCACTCAGGGCCTCAGCCTGCAGGAGGAGGGATGTGCCCTGCTCCAGGGAGCGGTCTAGTTTCTGTCCGAGGTTCGCAGCCCGGTGGTCCTGCTGGTCCAAGTGGGCCTTGGAGTGCCTCTAGTTGGAGGTTCAGGTCCTGCCACAGCAGCTGCCACTCCTTCCTCATCTCTGCCACCAGCGCCCGGTCCCTCCCCTCCACCCATTGCAGTGCCCTCATCCCCTCCTCCAGCCGGTTTACCGCCACCAGCATCTCCTTCGTCTGCCATGTGCTGGTGGCCACAAGCTCCTGCGTGAGGTCCTCACTGCACCTGCGCACCTGCACCTGGTGCTCCTGCATCCTCTGGGCCGGCAGTACTGGCAGCCCCCGGCCACGGCCCTCCCGTTCTCAGTGTGGCTCTGTGGAGCGATATAGGGGTTGGTTCCTCATGTGCGGTGCCGTACCCCAGCCCCCCCCCCCTACGTGCTCTGGGCACTCCTTCCCCTCGGCATAGGCACCACCTTCTGCCCATGTGCCACTCCTTCTGCCCATGCCCCAACCCTGCCTCTGGGGCTGTGGGGGATGGATGGCTGCCATCTCCTTCCACCGCCTTAGCCCCTTCTCCCCTTAGGGTCTGTGCGTGTGCCCTGCCTTGCCCTTACCTGCTCCCTCGGTGTCCGTTCCCTCAGAGGCTGGGAGGTTGCTGGGGCTGGTGTCTGCCTGCTCCCTGGGTCAGCAGGCTGTGAGGTTCAGGGTGATGGTCTCCTCCCCGCCTCTACCTCCTTGGAGTCTGCTGGGGCGTGTGTGGCCTCACCAGAGGTAGGGCTGGGGGGTGTCGGGTGCGCGTGCCCGAGGTCCCTGGCATCTCCTCCATGGTTTCCGTGCCTGGTGCAGGGGCTTGCTCATTGCTCTCCAGCTTCAAGGGGGGGGTCCTCATCCACGGGTTGCTCCTCCAGGGAGGCCCCTCCTACCGGGTGCCAAGCCACTATGGAGCCCTTGTGGTGCAGCACCCGACTCAGGACATCCAGGTAGGGAGAGGCACGTGTCGCCCACCCAGAGTGCCGGTTGTTGTCTGTGATGTCCTTGTACCCCATTTTCAGATCCTTTATTTTAGTCCAGCACTGATATCCAACCTCCCCCATCTCCATGGCTATCTGGGCGAACACCTGCTCATTCCTGGCATTGACTGCCAGCTCGGCCTGCATCTCAGGTGTCGCCCAGATGGCTATGAGGTCGTGGGTCTCTTGGGGCCCCCAATGACCCACCCCTGTGGTACCGCCGCCTGGGTGCCAGCCCCTCCACTGCCTCTTCCTCCTCCGTGGCCGCTGCTGCCTGGCCCTGGCTCTCTCCAGCCTCGGCTTCCTCTGGGGCGCGTGCCCTCTTGCTGGTCTGTTTGGGGGTACATTGGGGGCTGCTGGTTAGGCTTCTGGTGGCTGTGGTCCCTCCCCCCTCCCATGCCCCTCCTCTCCCCGGCTCCGACCCACCCGCTGCTGGCTGCACCCCCTAACTTCTTCCGGGGTGACCCCGTGTGCTGCTGGGTGCCCCCCACTGGGCCGGGTTCCCCCTCCTGCTGCTGCTGCTGCACCTCCTCCTCACCCTCTCGCTCCATCCTCTACTCTGTTTCCTCCACCCTCATCTCCATCGACTGCTCCGCCATGTTCCCCTACTGCTGCCTGCCCTTCAAATTTCCCTCCATGTGCCACTTGTTGTTGGTTGCCTGGCAGCGGCACTGCATGCCATCACCATGGCCCATGGTCATTTCCTTCCACCGTGGCTGGGGTTTTCCCTTCAGACGTTACTTTTCTTTCCCCCCTGCCATGGTGAACATTCACCACACTTCTGGACCTCCTCCCACCCCGACCTCACGAAGTGTGGTTAGGTTCACCTCGGCCCGTGTTTGACTATGGTGAACATCTGGATGCGGGCCAACAGACGTGCACGGCTCTTTCACCACCACCCACATTTGTCTGAGGTTGACTGTGGTGAATGCCAAAAACGTAACGTCTGAAATCCCCCAGTGTCTCCAGGGCCCACCCTCTCTACTTCTAATGGGCAGAAAAAGAGAGGACAGAGGAGTACACCACTAGGCACAATCTGTCCATCCTAGTAAATGGTGCCACTTCTCTTCCCCTTCCAAAAGGGATGGGGCGAGCCCACCACTCCTCCCCATATCTATCTCAAAGGCCCTTTTTTACATGGGGCCCTCCCACTCATGAACATATAGAAATCTGCGTGTTCATGAGTGGAAGAGGCTCATGTGAAGGACGAGGTGCGAGCACGCGCGATGAGTGGGGGTGAGTGTACGCTCCCACCTAACACGCATCCCCACACATACACCACTCAACTCCACGCATGGAGCAACTACCATTTCCACTGGTTTATTAAAAATAAATTAATATAAATTAATGAGTAATTTACCTCTGACTGCCAGGGCTTCTCTGACTGCCAGGAGCTGGGGGTGAATGACAGGGCATGGGGCATGCACGCGCGCACACACACACACACACACACACATGCACACACAGAGAGTCATTCAAGGACATACACGCACAGAGTAATTCAAGCACACACTCATTCATTAAAACAAACTTACATGCACATTATTGTTGCTGCCGCCGAAGTTGCTGCTTGCAAAAGTCCCTCACCCGTTTCCTAAATCTGTCATGCTGGAACTACATTTCCCAGCATGCCAGATTCAGGAAATGGCTGGTCCTGGTGTGCGTGGAGGGACCTTTTACAAGCAGCAACATCGGTGGTAGCAGCATACAAGGCGAAAGGGCGGTGCAGGCTACTGGCACGGCGGAAGACAGGGTGAGTGGGGCGTCCAGGTGGGCAGGTGGTGGGGATACTTCCTCCCACTCCACCCCAGGCTTCTTCTGAGGGTGGGGGCTTGGGCTTGAAAGTTTGTGACCCACAAAAGTTCATATAGGTCACCAAGAGGCAGATGCCGCCCCGTTCACCTACCGCGCATGCACCGGCACACCCACGGACCCACCCACCCCCAATTCTGTGAGGGCTGTGTAAAAAAAGGTCAAAGGAACAAGTTCAGCTCACAGAGATATTTTGTTACACACTTAAATGGCTTAAATACTTCACCCACTGCCAAGGTTGATACAAGTAGTAATTTCAGGAATATGCATTCATAATATCACCTCTGCTCAAATCCTTTCACCTTCCAGTGGCTATGTAAGACTTATTGTTCCACCAGGAATTTGGGGAGGGTGGAGGGGTTGAGTTGGGGGAGATTGGGTTATTTTATTTACTTTTATGGCAATTATTTTGATGAGGGGTGTTAGTTTTCAATGTTGTGGGTTTATGTTGTTTTATGATGTTTTGATATTGTTAGCTGCCCCAAGCTGCCGGAGGGGCGGGTTATTAAATGTTTTAAATAAATAAATAAAATAAATACATTTATATTTATGTATTTTCAATACTGTGACACCAACCGTAAACTAAACATACTCTATTTGCTCAATCAACAGGGGATGGCACTGCATGGCAGGCAACACCCCTCCCCTTGTGATAGTGACTAGTGTCAGCTCAGAGGAAAAATTCTTTCACCAGTCTTAACTTGGTGATTCATCAATCAGTTTCACATTGAACTGTTCAAGAGGGTGGGTTAGTGGGCTAAGATGGCCTGGACCACACTGGAAGTTTATCTGTGGCTGGCTGGAGGCTCTTATTACCAGGGATGATATTCTAACTAAACAACCAGTTATCGTTTCTTCACCCCTGCCCCCATTTATGTGTATTCTGGTAGGCTTTTAATAGTTAGTTTTGCCAAACTGGTAGCATATCACCCCTACTTATTATCCCCAGGTATTCCTTCCCTGTGAGAACAAACAAGTGGCCTGGCAGGAAAGCTGAGTGACTGGACTTTCTCCTTCGCCACTGTTTGGTCCGTTCTGGCTAGAGCTAGGTGTCCGTGCTTTCCCTGGTTGTTGTCTTGGAGCTAGAAGATAGAGGTAGGGAGTAAACGTCTCCCCACCCCAAGAAGACATTTTCTTCCTCCTATCACTATTATAGAGATGAATTCCCTCCTGAATTCCTGATCTTGATTCTTTTTATATGCTACCATTTACATTCCAGTCTTGTGGAAGATTAGTGCATTGGTCACTGGGCCAAGGATAAAGAATACAGTTTTTCCCACTGAAGGCAAGTTTGAATTTATTTTTTATTGGATCAATGGTGTGCGTATGCCTGCACTAAGTAGTAGAGAAAACTGAAAGAGAAGGGTTAGAAGTGTCACCCAAAAAGGCAGGACATAGAGAAGGTCTGAGGTGTTTTGTCACCTCCACTATGTGGACTTGCAAATTTTGTAGATGAGTGCGCCCCTGGCCCTGAGTTCCATCAAAAAGAGGCAATAAGGCACTCCAAGAGAACAGAACAACATCCCGTGGTGCCTTACTAGCCAAAATAAAATTCTACATCATGGAAAGCAACCCCAGCTCTACTTGTACAGCTTTGTCCAATGAAATTGAATATCGAGACCCAAGAATGGTGATGAAAGAAACAAATAAAAAGCAGGTGGGTCCAACAGTAAGAACAAGAAGTATTTGGATAAAAGGATTAGAATGTTGAGTCCAGTAAGGTTTTACTAATTATTATGTATATGATGCAATAAAGTTGCGGCCAGTGCCTCTTTATCCAAAAGCATGTTGGCGTCTGTTCTTGTGGGTAGTGCGGGCACAAAGGATTAGAATGTTGAGTCCAGTAATACAGAACCCTGCACCACGAAACAGTCACTGGTGTGGACCTGGTAACTCTTATGATAAAAGCACCAGCACTTCTTTCACTGTCCACTCATTTCTTTTTAAAGTTTAGAGTTCAATCTTATATTGGAGATGCCAATACTTACATAAATTTTCAGGAGTGTAGAATACCATATGAAATAGCTCTTTTCTACACTCTCCTTCCACAAATAAAATAAATGACACTACACTTTTTACATTTCAAGACTGCAAATCTCACAGCTCCTACTCCAGATTAGTCCTATTTTGCAGCTTAAATCCATGCAGTCTAATCTTTGGATGTCATGCCAAGATCTGTATTCTAGGTTCTGCCTTTGGGATGATTTGTTTAGTGCAAATTGAATTATAGGTGGAATCTTATTTATTGACAATATTGCCAAATGTTACATCTTAAGACAACACTGTCAGTTTTAAAATTATGGACATGAGTCTCAGTTATGCAAAGGGCCTTTTACATCATGCACGCAGAGCAAAAAGAAGCAAATTACATTTTTGTTTAGTACTCTGTACTACCATTGTTCTTTAGTATAAACAAGAATCTCTTCCCATATTTTTTTTTAAACAACTTTACTTAAAACTTGTTTTTAACTCTTTCTCTTTTCACATCAATGTACTTGAAGAACAACTCCAATCAATTAAAGATGGGCAGATTTTAATACAGGGTCTTGAAGAAATGGCAAATTTATTTACACCAATTTTTAGGCCTCAATAAAGGTGAGAAAGACAGAGAATTAGTCGAAATAGTGTTCAACTTGTTGTCTAACAGAATATCAGACAGTAAGGCCCTGATGGTTTAATAAGGTCTATGAGGATGGAGTCTTGCAAGCATGACAGCCCTTGCATCCCAACTCAGCACAGAACTGTTCATTTAATTTACTATAAAAATGTTCAAAAGATAATTTACTCTCTTACTCTACATGACATGTCAAAATATTAACTATAATAGAGGCAAGTGGTGCAGCTACCCTGTGGCCCAGGAGCCTGGAGGAGGGAGGGGAGGCTACCTAATGCAGCTGTGGGTTGGGATCCTCTGCCACTAGGAAGAAACACAGAGATTAGCCCATTCCATCTTCTTCACCAGGGCCCATTTCCAATCTAGCTATGCCACGGACATTAACCTTTGCTAAAACAAGGGGCGGGGGCGTGGGCAGACTTTTTTGCTTCTTCACAATTTGGCTTCACTTGTCGTCTGTGTTGTCACTGTGCAGTAGCACTTGAGTGGCAAACTTTTTCATCAGCATCATTGTTTGGAGTGAAGAGGCTGGGCTGGAAGATTCTGGAGCAGTTGTGGGTGGAGGAGATATCAGGAGGGAGGGGCATTACTGAAAGGAGGGCAGGGCATGTCCAAACTGGAGGTGGGCAATGCAGTGTGCCCAGGTTTGGCTAGACAGGCCAGAAGGAGAGGTGTGCCAGTGGGTCGGGAAGGACCCACCTTGGCAGCCGTGCAGGGCCCAGCCTGGCCCGGCCTTCTTGCTACCATGTGAATCTTGCCCTGCTCCTGCCTCCCAGCCCCTGTGTACTAGGCCTGGCTTTCCATGCACTGCCCCGTCTCTCATCACTCTTCCCTGTACACTTCCCTAGGGCCTCTTGGTGCGTTCTCCCCCTGTGTTCCCAGTGGCAGTGCTTCCTGGCCTCCAGTGCTTAATCTCCCTCCCTTCCTAGGCTCCCAGCAAACTTTTCCACCCCCAGGCTTCCTGCATGTTTCCCATGGCTCCTGGCACTTTCCCTAACTTCTTTCCTGGTTGCTGGTGCCCCCCATGGATCCCTGCATCCCACCATCTCTCTGGTGTCTCCACATATTCCATCTCCTGGTACCGCAGGTGCTATAGAGAGGCCCATTTCCATCTTCTTCACTGGGACCCATTTTCAGGCAGCTATGCCACTGGCACATCCTGGCAAGGACTACTTCCTCTGTACAGGTCCTACCAAAGGAGCTCTGTCACAGGTAGAGAACAGGATTTATCTCAAAACCTTAGCTGTATCACACTCATCCCAGATAGTTTTACAGCATGCCATATGACGGGATTAAAAAAACAGGATAAAAAACGCTAAAAGGCCAGAGGAAAGAATCCTGCTTTTCATCTGAGCAACACTGAAGCTCTCCCCCAGCTCCACCTGCAAATTCACAGTACTCCCCTTTGCCAAATATAGACTCTTGTAACCAAATGCAAAGACTAAAAGACACTAATTTCTATAGTCTATTGTAGTATTGTACTGAGTATTGAATTTGCCTTAAAAGAAAAATGCCTAGCAGAATTTTGCATTGTTTGTTTTTAACATTTGACAGCATACATTACCAAAGTCAGGTCCATTACTTTGAGGAGGAGGAGGAGAATCTTTTATCTCTCAAAAGTCACGTTGAAAATGAGTACAAGCTCTAAGGGCCACAAAGATTGCAGGTGCATAAGGGATGTCACTGCATAGGGTGAAGGCTGGAAGAGGAGGATCCAGATCGTGGATGTATGCCATTGGCCCTTTTTACATGAGACGCACCCACGCATAAACACCCAGTGAACACATGGGCAAGTGACCGTGTTAATGAACTGGTGAGTGGGTGCATACTCCTGCATCCCGCACACCCACCCACATCAACATGAATGGAGCAACTGGAATAAATACTGGGTGTCCCGTGTGTGGGGATCCATGGGGGTGGGTGGGGACAGGTGTGCCAACACCCACCTGCTGTGTGAATGGGCTAGCACACCACCTTACAGGACACTGGGGGGGGTGTCACAAGACCGGGGGCTCACAAAGAGGGAAGACCAGGATCCCACAGGGCAGTGGACAGAATGCCAGGAGGGGTGGAGGAGTGGTCCTCAACCCGAGAAGCCCATGAGGGGGGAGAGGCAAGGTGGTAGGTGGAGCATTGGTAGAAGGCAACAGCACAGCTGACAGCCAGCACATTCCATGACAATTGAGGACCAGAACAGCAGCCCGAAGCACCACCAACCCCCCACACCCCAGAAAACGAGCAAGACCAGCTCCTGGCATTCTCTCACCCAACAGCAGTTAGGTATGTCAGTGGGATCCTGGGCAGGGGCAGGCCATGGCGTCCAAGACAGAAGCAGCAGGGGGAGGGGCAGATGACAGCAAAGGAAGCAGTCTCACATGCTCATGGTACTAACATCCCTCCACAAGCAAGCACCAGCTCCGAAGCTGCCACCACCACATCCGCAAGGCAGGCCCCAGCTGCTACATCAGCCGCATGCCCCACAGTCCCATCCGCTAAGGGCATGCCCTGGTCCAAGGAAGAGACCACGAGATTCATAAAGCTGTGGGAAGAAGCCTCAGTGCAGCTGGACCTGGTGAGAGTGTTCCATAATGAAACCATCTATGAGTGACTCTCCCAGGAGAGGATGCAGCAGCTCGGGTACAACAGGGTTATGTCCCAGTGCCCAACTCAGGCAAAGGACTTGCGGAATGGATACAAAAATATCTGTGACAACAACTGCAAGTCTGACTGAGCCAAGCTATACAGAGCAATTATTCGAGGAGCTGGATCAGTTCCTCTGTATGGATGGGGAGATAGTGACCTCCTGCACACATGGGAGCACCTTTGCTAGGGAGAGGAAACGGGTGGATGAGACCCCCCTACTCCATCCACCACCAGCTCAATGGGTGGATCCCCTACCCACACATTGCGCTCCTGCAGCGGGAGGGGTGGCGGTCACAATGCTCCCCATCCTGCAGGTGGAGGGAGTGTCCCTGGACTAGGGGCGGCTGGTGGGTTTGGAGGCTGGAGGGGCAGTGGGAAGGTTAAACTACCCGGGGGGGGGGGAGCCTAACCTAGGGGTGAAGCCAGGGCAACGGTAGACTAGTGGCGTGGCATAACCCAGCAGCAAGGAGTTCCCAGGATTAACATTGGATGGGAACGCTGCTGTGTGAAGCACTACCACCGGGGGAATAGAGAACCCTATTACTGGGGTCCACTCTCCTCTCTCTTTCTCACCTGGTCCAAATTAACCATAGTAGGTTAAAAAAATTGATCACGTTGCCATCGCCTACCTTTATCCTGAACCCTCAAATCCTCAATTTTCATGGCATGCTTGACCACCTGTAGTCTTCTGAATGTGTAGGCTTTGGGACAAGCCTTCCTGCTGGCTTGGAGAACTTGGGAGGACTGAGTTAGCTCCCTGTTCTGCAACAAACCGAATCAGAAGAGAATGAAAGGGAAAAGAAGGACAGGACAGAAGAGAAGTAGGACAGAAAGGATTTGGGTTTGGAGCATGAGAAGAGGAAGGGGGAAGAGATGGGTTTAGTGGGGAACATGGGGAAAGGGTTTCCTTGTTGTCTGCAGCCTTCTCTTCTGCCGCGCTCCTACCTACTTTCTCCTATGTTCACAAGGAGAGAGGTGAGGTGGAATCATGCCAGATCTCAGACAAACTAGATAGAAAAAAGAAGCAAATTACTTTAGATGCTTGCATTTTTAATTTTGTCTCTTTGTGGACCTCTCCCCCAAAGAAGGGGTCCAAGACCCTTCTAATCCCCAACAAAATGCCTGCCCAAGCACACAGGTCCCCTTTTTAAGCATTTGGACCCTTTGGGGGATCCATTGCAAGGAAACCAGACCCCTCCAGACCAGCATTCCTAGTAGCTACACCACCAAATGCCTATTCAAGCTCACGGCAGGCCTTTTAAAAAAAAGTTTGACCCCTTTTGGGGCTCCATTGCAAGGAAACGAGACCCCTCCAGACCAACATTCCTAGTCTCTACACCACCAAATGCCTGTCCAAGCACACAGCGAGTCCCCCCACTTCCCCAGTGCAACCCACTCCACACCAACCCTCCCCCATGTCTCCCAGTGCACCTCCTCCCCCATTCCCCAGTCAGACTCCCCAAGTCCCCACCTCCTCCCCCAAGTCTCCCAGTGCAACCCCCTCCCCCGGATTACCCCTCAAGGCAGCTGGCAGCACAATCCTATTTCTTTCTTTCAGTGTTATCCAGCAACCTCCAGCTTACAACACACACTATCAACAATTACAATTCCTAATTAAAACATACTATAACTCACAATTTAAAAATTAATTAAAAATATCCTAAAAATACAAAAAATATACAAAACCAATCTATAAAAACCATACGTGATACCATCCCTTAATATTCGCTATTTAGACATCCCACCTCCTCCCAAGACAAGTCCCCCAGCCCCCAGGTTCCCCCCAAAAAGCCAAGACCAAGCCCCAATGTACTCACCCAGACAAGTGCAGTGCACGCTGTGCAAAAAGATGGTGAAGCGTGGGCAGGTGCTTGCCAACCTTAGCACAATTGCAATGGCCAGGCACCTCAAGGCATGCTACAGTGCTGTGTTGCTAAGTGGGAAGGCAGGCGAAGTGAATGCTAGTGGGTTCCCAACTCCAGCAGCCAATCGCCCGGCCCATTCAGCAGGCCAGCGTCCTGCACCAACTGCTGCTGCCTCTACCAGCAGGAGCAGTATGGGGGCAGAACAACAGCAGGAGCCTCCCCAGCAGCACCATCAGTCCACCATGGAGGAGATGGGGTGGGGGGATGTGTCAAGGCCATCGGCAGGGCACCGTGGCAGAGGCTTCCAGGAGAAAGACAAGCACCTGGTGGCTGAGATGATTGCCCTGGATGGCCAGCCCTTGTCCATTGTGGAGGACAAGGGCTTCCAGCCGCTGATTGGGTTCCTGGCCCCCAACTTTAAGCTGCCTTCCCGCTCCTCCCTGAGTCAGGCTGTGGTGCACAGCTCTATAGGGCTTTGAAGGAGCGGGTGAGGGTGCAGCTTGCAGGGGCTGGGGGGTCCACCAGAAATGCGGACAGACCTGTGGTCCACCAGAAATGCCCAGCATGCCTACCTGGCAGTAACAGCACACTGGTGGCAGGATGCAGAGGCAGCGCTTGGCAGTGGCAGGAGGGGACCTGAAGCAGGGTATAGGTGGGCCCTGCTTCAGGCCCAAGTTATGGACAGCTCCCACACTGCGAGGAACCTCGACGCAGCCCTGGCCACCATGGTGAGGGAGTGGCTCATGCCAGGCGAAGCCTTCACCAAGGGATGTGTGGTCACGGACAACGCGGCCAATATCCTTAAGGCAGTCCGTGACGGGGGCTTCACGAGCATCCCTTGCACCACACACGCCCTCCATCTCATGGTGAAGGACACTCTGGGCTTGGGGGAGAAGGGGATTGGGCCAGGCACCCTTAGCTCCTTGGTTGAACAGGGGAGGAAGCTGGCTGGCTTCTTCAACTGGAGCATGAAGGGCAGCGAGCTCCTCCAGGCGAAGCAGGCCAAGCAAGAGTCCTCGGTGCACACCCTTATCCAGGATGTCTCCACCCGGTGGAACTCCACCTTCCTGATGCTTGAGTGGCTCCTTGAACAGAAAACTGCCCTGCATCAGGTGGAACTGGAGACAGACATCGAGGCACCTCCAGGGTACAACAGAGAGGAATGGGAGATTATATCCCAAACTGTCTCTGTCCTGAGACCATTC
>QEPC01007686.1:39148-161230 GCA_003113815.1 Sphenodon punctatus | reverse complement strand
GAGATGTGACCCTGGCTGGAGGAATGAGACTGCCCTTATTTGGGTGTGTGTAGGGAATGGGATGGCAACTGGAGAGTGGAGACCCTTGATAGCCTGGCACATGTTTGGGTGGGGATGCTCATGCCTGACTGCTGGAAGAGTCCCCCACACTACAGTACCCTCTCTCTCTGTAGCAGACATCCGGTGCCACCCGCTGTTGGCCACTGTTTGTGCCTGACTGATGCCCACCACCCAAGCACCCACCCACACATCAGTGAGCTGAGCTCGCTCTAACTGATACAGCCTTTCTTGACTTAAAAGTAAAAAAGAGGTTTACAAACCTGGCAGGAATGGCAGTAGAGCCCACTGCTTCCTCCTCATCCAAAGAGGAAGCCAGTGCCACCAGTGCCACGGGAGGTGTAGCAGGGGCAGCGACCTCCACCTGTTCCTCCTCCTCCTCCTCCACCAGCAAATTGGCCCCCAGCTGGAGGATGTGAACAGTCTTCTTCATTAAAAAAATTTTTTTTTCAAAAAACCCACACACCAACAGTCACCCACAACACACACCAACCACACAAACACACAGCACAGCCAAACCCAACACAATCACAGCCAAAATACATGAACCAAGCAGCCACCAAATCAAACACACAGCCACTCGCCTCACAGCTCCACACGCACACGAATTTCCGGTTTCTGGTGTGATTTCTGGCTTCCTGCCCACTCACGATATTTTTAGGCCGAACGCGATCTTGGCGATCCACCCGAATGGCCGACACCCGAACGGTCGAACCCAAACACATCAACCGAATGCGGCTGAACCGAATGGCCAAACGCGAACTCGGCGATCCACCCGAAAGGCTGACACCCGAATGGCCAAACCCGAACACACAAACCGAACACAGTCGAACTGAACGGCTGAATGCAAACTCGGCGATCCACCCAAACGGCCGAACCCAAACACACGAACTGAACGCGGCCAAACCAAATGGCCGAACCCGAACCGCGATCTGTTCGCCCATCCCTATGCAGGACAACATGACGTGAACACTTACTCCACTGCCCACAGGGAGAAAGACTATTGGTTGTAAATGGACATTTAAAATAAAGTACAATGCACAGGGAAATATTGAATGGTACAAGGCCTGACTTGTCGCGAAAGTATACTCCCAGAAGTATGGAGAAGACTAAGATGAAACATTTGCACCTGTAGTTAAGCACACTATGATCAGAACATTGTTAAGCATAGCTGCTGGAAGAGGAATGGAAATCAAGCATATGGATGTGAAAACAGTGTTCCTAAATGGTGAGTTGAAGGAAGATATTTACATGGACCAACCACCAGGGTTTGCAGACAATGAAAGGCTGGATCTTGTATGCAAACTGCACAAAAGCATATATGGGCTTAAGCAGGCCTCCAGACGTGGAACACTAAAATAAGCAAGGTGCTCATGAGGAAAATTTTTACCAGGAACAAAGCAGATCCCTGCTTATACACAAAGAGACTAAGGGGCAGGTGGATCTTTGTATTAATTTATGTTGATGACCTTATTGTATGCTTTGAGCAAGAAGGGGATGAGTGTGAAACAATGAGCGCTCTAAATCAGGACTTTGAAACGAAGGACCTGGGTAACATAATGCACTATCTGGGAATACAAATTGAAAGAGAAGATGATGGAAGCTATCTTTTCAACCAAAGACAGGCAATAGAAAAGAAGATAGAAAGTTTTGGCATGGGGGGTGCGAAGGCAGCAAATACCCCTATGGAAACCAGCTACCCAAAGGAGATCAAAGAACAGAGCTTATTGCTACCAGACAATAAGCAATACAGAAAGGTGATAGGAAAGCTCTTGTACATTGCCACAATCACACGGCCTGACATTGCGGTGGCAATAGGTATACTGTGTAGAGAAGGCTGAGCCCCAACCCAAAGGGACTGGAATGCAGTGAAGAGGGTCTTATGGTACCTGAAAGGGACTGTGCACCTCAAGCTACGGCTTCCAGAAACTTCCATGTCAGACCTGATAGGGTATGTGGATGCAGATTGGGCTGGAAACCATTCAGACCAAAAATCTACCAGTGGGTACCTATTCTTGCTTGGTGGAGGACCCATCATCTGGTGCAGTAGGAAACAAGCTTCTGTGACACTTTCCTCTATGGAGGCAGAGTACGTGGCAGCGACACACGCCAGCCAAGAAGTTATCTGGTTGCAACAGCTTCTGAATGATCTGGGAAAAAAATTGGACAGACCCATGTCGATCCTGGAAGACAACCAAGGATGTATAGTGCTGGTGCAAACAGAAAGAAACAACCCCAGAACCTAGCACATTGATGTGAAATACCATTTCCTGAAAGACTCACAGGAACAAGGACTCATAGATCTGCAATACCGTCCTACAGAGGATATGACAGCTGATGTGTTCATGGAGCTACTAGCAAGGGAACGCCATTGCAAGCCAATGTGGAGTCCTTGTTGGGATCTGTTCATGCCACCACTTGCGAACAAGATCCATGCCTGTCCTGATTGGTGAAAGCTGGCCAGGAGACATTATGGCCGTTGCTGGCTGGGGTGGTTAGTGCCTCCCTTCAGGAGGGCAGGGTGCCTCACTGCCTGAAAGAGGCTGTGGTTAGGCCCCTGCTCAAGAAACCATCTCTTAACACTGATGCTCCTGTCAGTTATCGGCCGGTCTCTAACCTTCCCCTTTTTAGGGAAGGTTATTGAGCGGGCTGTGGCACAGCAGCTCCAGGAACATCTAGACTGTATCGGTTTCCTTGACCCCTTTCAGTCTGGTTTTCAGCCTGGATATGGTACAGAGACTGCATTGGTGGCCTTGGTTGACGATCTCCGTCTGGCATTGGACCAGGGTTCTCAGACCTTACTGGTCCTGCTAGACCTTTCAGCTGCATTTGACACAGTCAATCATGAGGTGTTGGTGACTTGCCTGGGACCATGCTGGATTTGGCGGGATGGTCTTGGACTGGTTTAGTTCATTCCTGGCCGGGAGAACTCACTGTGTGGTCTTGGAGGAGTGTACGTCTTCCCCCCAGAACTTCACGTGTGGAGTCCCGCAGGGTGCCATTCTGTCCCCCCTCTTGTTTAACATCTATGTGCAGCCGTTAGGGGAGATCGTGAGAGGGTTTCAGGGCATGCAGTGACATCAGTATGCTGATGACACTCAGCTCTACCTCTCTTTTTCCATCGACCCAGGCCATGCAGTCTCCTTATTTCCCAGTGCCTGTCAGCTGTGGGGGCTTGGATGAGGTTGAGCCATCTGCAGCTAAATCCTGACAAGATGGAGGTGAGGTTGGTGGTCGGAGGCTTGCGGGGCCTGGGAGTTGTTGAATCTCCTCTTGTAGGGGGGTTTCGCTTTCCCATAGTCTCTCAGGTGCGGAGTCTGGGTGTGCTCCTTGGAATCTCAGGTTGTGGCCATGGTAGGAAGTGCATTTTGGCAGTTACATCTTGTCCAGCAGCTTCGGCCATATCTCTCAGACTCTGACCTCACCACCGTCATCCATGCCTTCATCACCTTGAGGCTGGATTTGTGCAACGTGCTGTACGTGGGGCTGCCTGAGAAGTTGGTCCGGACGCTGCAGCTGGTGCAGAATGCCACGGCCCATCTCCTTACGGGGGCGGGCCTCAGGGAGCACATGACACCTGTGCTCCCGGCTCTACACTGGCTGCCTATAAAGCACCAGGGTAGGTTCAAGGTGCTGGTTCTGACTTTTAAAGCCCTTCACGAGCTGGACCCTGCTTATCTGCGGGACCACCTCACTCCCCATGTGCCCTTGCGACCCCTGAGATAATCCGTAGGAGCTTTTTTGGAGGTTCCCCGCACAAGACAGGTGGCCACCAATGTTAGATCTTTTTCGGTGGCTGTCCCTGTGCTGTGGAACTCGGTCCCGAAGGAGGCTATGTTGGCCCCCACTCTCCTGTCATTTTTATGTTTGTGTAAGACCTGGCTGTTTCGCCAGGCTTTTGGTGAGGGTGGGGGGTAGGGTGGGGGTTTGGGGGGGTTGTTTTTCTCCCTGCATATGGGATTTTTAACTTAAATTGTTTTTATTTTTTGTTTGTTTTTAAATTGTTGTTCACCATCCCGAGCTGCCATGTGAGCAGGAGGGGCGTGATAAAAATCTTTTATAAAATAAATAAAATAAATAAAAGCTATTAAGAAGAATGAACCTAGTGGGTTTGACTAATGACTGTTGAGAAGGGGTGTTGGATTGTGCAACAGTCACAAGTAAAAAGCCCATTGCAAGCCCTGTAAGCTTAATATGGGACTTGTCCAGTAGGGGGAGGGTCAGGGGATGAAACAGTTTTGCTTTCTCCTTGTCTCCTCTCTTCTCCTCTCTCCTGTCCTCCATCTTGTCCCATGCAGTCTGTACAGTATGGAAGCATGTCTTCTGAGTTCTTAGTAAAGTTCTGTTTTGAAGAAACTTCTGCTGTGTGTTATTCAACAGAAAGCTAACTCTACAATATCCCCTTCCCTAGGCCCCGTATATTTCTCCTTTTTTCAGGTACATGGGCCTTATGCTCTTCTTGGGTTTCTTTGTATGTTAACTGAAAAGCCTCACAGGCTGTAGTTGCCTCTTCCAGTATATCTGGTTGCTGTCTCATGACCCACGTCTGCACACCTTTAGGTAGCACAGTTAGAAACTGATACAAGGTAGCCTACTCCACCACCTCTACAGGGGATCTATCTTCAGGTTTAAACAAATGAGTGGCTACATCTAGCAGCTTTTGTGTCAACACTCTAGGTCTAGGTGTAGCAGGGGGTCTTCCCAGGGCCACACAGGGGCACTGGGGTGTCTCTAGGGAATTAGCTCTACCCCACTGCTACGCCTATTCAGCCTGTGTCTTGGCTGAATCTCCCTGGGGAAGTGGGTACCTTCCTATAGAACCCAACACAGTCTTGCTCAGAGGGTATCAGTCCACAGTCCTTTATTAGACTCAGTGTTCATTGTACACAATACCTGGGGCTGCTGGCTCAGTCGCCTCCACCCTGCAGGTCCAGGTCCATCTCTCACAAGCTCAGGAACAACACAACATCAACCCCCCTTGTCCATCTAGCCAGGCCTCAAAACCCCAAACTCTGGCCAAGCCTTCCCCAGGCACAGGCTCCCTCCTGGGCACAACCTCTCCCACTTGCCTGGGTCCACCCTGGTTCTCCAGCCGTCAGCACCTTGGAGAGCATAGAGTGGGAAGGATTTCCTTCAGCTCCCAGGTAGAGACTGCCCTCCTTTCTGCCTTGCCTCTCCTTACATCCCAGCCTTAAATGACCAGTGTCCTGCCCGCTCTGTCCCTGGAGTTATCAGTCTGTTCTCCCCACAGGTTGGTCGTAACTATGGGCTTGCTCTCCCAGGCCCATGTGCTCAGCCCTCCGGCTGGCCCACTCAGTCCCCTCTTAAAGGGGCAGCATCCCCGCAGGACTGCTCCCTGCTATACTAGGCTCTTGATTATATTTTAAAGAATGGAACTGTTTTTTATGTGCATCCCCAGTTACCCCCAGTCGCTGTTTTTACCAGGGTGTAGTATGTAGCCTCCTCATCTCCTAGAGCTCTATAAGCAGCTTGAGCCTCACCTGATAGGAAAGGTGCTACTCTTGTGGCCCACGATTACTTTGGCCAACTTGCATCTTTAGCCACCCTCTCAAATGTTATTAGGAAAGTTTCCACATCATCCTCAAGTCCCAATTTGGTAAGCAACACACCTCTAGATCCCATGTTTGTAGTGATTCCCTCTAGTTCAGGCTGTTCTCTCAGCAACTGAGCAGACACTGCCTGTGTCAGCTTTGCTTGATCAGCCATGAAAGCCTGTTGCTGATTCATTAAGCCAATCATGGTAGCCTGCTGTTGCGCTAGCAACTGCATTAGATCAACCACTCTGTCTCCTTGCTGTGGCTGTTCAGACATCTTTCAGGTATCTTTTACTACCCAACTTTGCAATAGCCCAACACACTTTCAGTGCTCTCAGTTAGCAATATTCCTTTTAAAGAGGATAATCGTGTGCCAAATTTCTCCACCACTTTTGTGGCAGCCCCCTTGGCGCAATCCTCCTGATAACACCCTCTCTGGGGAATTAGCAGGGCTGCTGCCACCAATTTCTCCCTTGGGTTGACTTGGACAGGTGGGCTTTAGTACTGGCCTCCCTACTGCCCCTCACAATCAGTCCCAATCCTCACTTTGGTACCGGCTTCTCCTACTAACAGGTGAGTTTTCCCCTGCTTGCCAACCAAGTCCAGCCCAGCCAAGCCGCCAACAATTTAGTTTGATTACACCTGAGTCTCCCACGGTTGGGTTTTCTGGGTTTACACCTGAGTCTCCGTGTTGGGTTTGCTGGGTGGCTATCTCTCCTTTAGAGTAGAGCTCTCAGCTCCTTGTGTCATCCTGAGCTCTCAGCTCCTCTTCACTCTCTGTCAGCTCATGCCAGCCTCTGCCATCTTCTCCTGCAGCTCTCTGAGTTTTTACTGTTCCTAGCCCAGGTGTTGGTCACATGCCTCATCAGCTCGAGAGTCTCTAGATCTTAAAGGGCCACTCCACGAGTACCTGTAGCTCTGCTACACCGCCATCTTGCAACGCCATGGTTGGGGTCATGTTTCTGGCTCCTTTGGTGTTCTACCTGCCCATGTGAATCTTGAGCATGTTTGCTGAGTGTTTGGGGGTGTGAAGGGGGGCTGTGCTGTGACCGCCCATGACCCTCACATGACCGCCCATCCCGCTGCCTGTGTGAATTTCACAACACTTATTGCCCATGGGTGTGCGGTACATGTTCCCCCATCCATCCCCACCGACACCCCTTCTTGCCCCTGCCCATGTAAAAAGGGCCATTGATCCATTCCCTCCTGTGTGTGCATGCCCTCATCTCTACTTCATTCCCTCAACTAATTTTGTGTTTGGGAGTTTACGAGATCTAGGGGCCAGATCCAGAAACTGGAAAGGGGCCAAATAAAAACTACACCTGGGTCACATTTGGTCCCCTGGCCTGAGGTTTCCTACCTCTGCTTTAAGATTTGCTTAAGTTAAAGTTCTGATATTTCAGACTGGTTTAGATGGCTCACTAAATCTGACTTAAGCAGGCTTTACTATATTTTTGCTGATTTAAAATTGGTATCCTTCTCTCTACTCTTGTCTCTCTGCTCTCTACTCCTGTGCTCTCCTCCTCCATTCAGTCTTATATCACTGACTGTCTCCCTGACCTCTCTGCTTGGATGTCTCGCTGCCAACTCAAGGTTAATATGGCCAAGACTGAACTCCTCATCTTCTCTTCAAAACGTTCCCCTCCTACTTACCTCTCAGTTTCCATTGAAGGTGTCTCCGTCCAGCCTGTCCCTCAGACACGTAGATTGGGATTAATTTTTGATTCCTCCCTCTCCTTTATGCCTCAGATCCAGACTGTCACCAAATCCTGCCCCTTTATCCTGTATAATATTGCTAAAATATGGCCCTGCCTTACTGTTGGCACTGAAAAAACCCTAGTCCATGCTCTAGTCATCTTCCACCTTGACTACTGTAACTTCCTCCTCACTGGTGTCCTCTGCTCTGATCTCGCCCTCCTCATCTCCCTTCAGTGCTCTGCGGCCAAAGTCATCCACCTTACTTGTCACTTTGACCACATTCAGCCCCTCCTCTTCACCCTACACTTGCTACTTCTACGGGAACACATTAATGACAAGCTCCTGGTCTTCACGTTCAAGGCTCTTCCTGGCCTTGTTCCCCCATATCTCTCTGCTCTTGTATCCTGCCACATTCCTGCTCAGGAGCTTTGCTCTTCCTCTGCCCCCATCCTTACCTGCTTGCGACTCCCCTGCTCCTCTTAACATCTTCACCCCTTCTCTCTTGTTGTGTCCCAGGCCTGAAACTCCTTCTCTGGATACATTTATTCCACTCCCTCCCTCCCAACTTTCAAATACTTCCTGGAAACCTACCTCTTCTGTCAGGCTTTTCCTGGCTTGCCATGAGTGAAATTGCATCCTCCTCCCTCCCTCACTTAGAATCTTTTCATGTAACTAAATTAAGCATGTACACCTGCATCTTCTCACACTCATGAATGTATCCTTGGGCATTTTTACACACACCTTACATGCTGGTCTTTCAATCTTCTGGGTTTACAAGTCCACAAGTAAGTTTTGGATGCATTCTTCTCACACACACTGCCCTGAGAGAGTTCCTGGATGCATTCTTCACACAAACACTGCCCTGAGGCAGCCTAAAGTAGNGGATGCATTCTTCACACAAACACTGCCCTGAGGCAGCCTAAAGTAGTCGCAGCTGTAGATGCGAGGTGCTGCCATGGAAACCAAGTGACCACAGCTGCCTGGAGCAAAGCAGTTTACTAGGAGATCTTTTTACACACAGAAGTTCTGGGAGAAGTTCTATGCAGAAGTTCAAAGAGCCAGATATTTAAGATCTGGGGGAGTGATTTAGACACACAGAAAGTTCAGGATGTAACAACAAACATGCTGGAGAAATGTGTGTGTAAAAACACCTCTTGTCTCTCCTGATATTCACCTCTCCCTTGTCTCCTCCTTCATTGTCTCTTAGATTGTAAGTCCTTTGGGGATAGGGACCTCTCTGTAACTACTGTAACTGTGACTGTACAGTGCCAGGTACATTGCCTGTGCTATAATAATAATAATTAATAATAATAGTAATAATTAACAATAGTAGTAATGATTAATAACAATAATTAATAATGATCACTAATCATACATAATAATAATTAACAATAACAATAACAATTAATTACTATAAATAATTAATGGGAGATTTTTTATTTTGCCATAGCAATGTGACACAAAAATGTAAAAAGTTACCATCTATGATGCAAGTTCCTAGTGGGGTGATATTCAAATGGTTAAAGTGGAAATATTAATGACAGAAGAGTACAGTGGATTATAAACTACCTTTCAAGTGTTTGTTTCTAGAAGCCAATTTGACTGTTTGATAAATACAAAGGTTGCATATAACAAGCATACTTGAATGCTATCAATTTCATTCTTGTTACATGACAGTAGAAAAAGTAATTAAACAAACAGTAATATATAATATATACTTTAAAAAAAACCCAACAACACTTGTTTCATGAATGTTTCAAAGTTAGAAACCATTATTTTCAGGGATATGCTATTCATGTCAATGTGAAGTCAAGTGTTGGATGTTGAAGTTCAAGACTGGTCAGTGTGGAAATGGAATCATGTGACTGGGCACATACAAAAGGAATTTTGTTGTAATCATTTTGAACATCTGATCAACTGAAATCCTTCTCTTGTCAAAATTGTATATAAATACATACAAATATGTATTGAGCAGGAGGGGGCAGGGTAGAAAAATAGTAAAATAAATAAATAAATAAATAAATAAATAAAAGATTTATCTTTTCTAATCTGTTGATTTATTTTCTCAGATTCTTTTAATCATTACATTTTTCAGTGTTTATAAAATCACAAGGACCTTCATTGTCAAATATTATGAGAAAATAATTAATTATAACATGGCCAACATTATGCTCTTATTTGAGCATATATGTGTAGAAAACACTGTACTCACTATACTGTAATTTAATAGTGGTTCATCTGCAGAAATCTAATTTCTTGCCTTCATCTGAGCCCAATTTTGATTTGCCGCTGTGTTTATAGTTATCATATTTCAAAGGGGGCAAAATAGGTTAATTAAATAATTATACGAACTTATCCTAGCTATATATTGTGGAGAAGTTAATTTAAGGGGAACAAAGATATTTTAAAAGTCTTGTTTCACTCTATGTCATGAAGCCCAAACTACTACATGATGTGGATGACATGCTAATAGCAGATTGAAAGTATTGCAGTCTGTATTGTAATTTACGTCTTGATACATGCTAATTTTTGTTTTTAGATACAATGGAAATATATTAGATTTTTTTCAAATATCATTGTAATGTTTTAAAATACATTCCTCCCTTTCTAAGATATTTTAAATTATCTTTCTATTATTTCTACTGTCAGCACATTTATAACAACATCAAACTTGTCAGCTGGGGATTTCTTTTTGTGCTTCTCATGAATGACAGCTGACACCGAAAACTTATTCTCTGTACTATTAAGGCTATACCATATCAGCTACAACTAATAATAAATTTGGAGAAAGAGTAAGGTGATTTTGGAATTTAAATATCAATTTATCAGTTACACACAGGCCTATAGTTAAGAGTGACATGGGGGCATTCCTTTCCCCCCAAATCCCTTCCCCTCTTCCCTGTAGAAACATGCTCCAGGTTTTTCATCTTAGTTTCTTAGTCTGAAGAAATGGCCCTTCTGACATCCCCTTTCCCCTATGCCTATGTCCTAGCTACAGATCTGATTATAAATAAAGACCATGAACCATAAACCAGCAAAGTGGTTAAACATATGTGTAACTTTAAGCATACGAGTAGTCAGTGGGACTGCTAACATGTCTATACACACAAAAAAGATCATATGCTCATAGGTAGGGCTGAAACTCAATTCTTGCATTCTCACTTTTCTTGATGAGAATCAGGGTTCGTGTCTTATTCTTACAATCAAGAATGAGCTGAGAATTGCCTGGATTCTCGCTGAGCAAAGGCAAGAATCTCAAGAACGGTTCTACCCCTGTACTTGCAAAAGAAGAAAAGAAAAGGGACTAGGGCTGAAACTCGTCTCACTGGTTCTCGGCGAGAAGGGAGGGTGTCCCCCATTTCGTTTCAATACAAGGTGAAACAAAAACACCACCTTCTCTCCAAGAACTAGCAAACTTTGAGGGGCAGGGGGGCATCAGGGTCCCCAGAGGTGAGCAGGGGGCAAGGCAAGTCCCCATAGCATCTCCGGGGCCCACGCAGCCTCACTGCTGGGTGACAAGCACAAGCAGGAAAGGATTGAAGATGGACTTACTTCCCTCCAGAGTTCATGGGGAGGGGGGGAGGTCCCTTCCATGCTTCTTTGCACTGCACCACTCTGCACCACTCTGTGTGTGTGTGTGTGTGTGTGTGCGCTGACAATCCTCGCCACACTGCTGGGTTTCCCGGCTCCAGTTCAAAAAGAAGAAGAAGAAAAAAAACCTGGAGCATACTCAGAGCAATGCTCCAACCCTGGGCACCCTTTTCAAAGATGGCAGCGGCAGGGTGAAGCAGCTGTTCTGCACATGCTCAGTCCTGCAGGCACCATCTTAAAAAATGCACCTGTGAGTGCATTTTTAGATGAGCATGAAATTCACAGGTTACAACAATCTCTCACAATCACAAAGACTCCTCAGCATATGTATAAGTGTTGTTCATATGTCCACCCATCATGGATGGAAAAAGTCACATGGTACCTGTAAAGTCACATTATGGCAATGGCAATTGGAGCAAATGGCAATCAGAGCAATTGAGGCATTCAGTTATATTCAGCCATTGGAATCAATTGGAGTTATTTGGTTTCACTTCACTGGAGCATGTGAATGCTTTCAAAATGGAAATTGGAGCAACTGGAGTAGTCAGTTGGATTCAGTTCAACTGGATTCAACTGGACTCAATTCATTAGAGCATATGAATGCTTTCAAAGTGGCAACTGGAGCAAAAGTGATCTCATGCAAGTGACGTTTAGGGTAAAAACAGACCTGACAGCGGCCCACTGTGGCCTGCTTTCAACTGTGGACCTCACCTGCACATGTGTGCTGTCAGCTGTTGGTCTAGGATTTCCCCGGACTGTGACAGCAACTAGCCCAGGCTCTGACCTCAGGAAACCTCTGAGGTCACAGACCAGGCTAAGACCCGCCTGACCGGGCCAAAGTGAGCCACAGCGGGCTGTCACATCCGTTCCTCGGCTACCAACTGGGGCTGCCATAGTTGCCCATTATTGGCTGAAAAGTCACCAGAAACCCTATTCACCTTTGAATTGACTGCTTTGCAGTTGATAATGCACTCCAATGCACCATAAGGCATTAGTTACCATCTTCAACACAGTAAAAAGCATTATTAGCATACTTCAGGTTTATCCAACTTACTTGCTTATACATAATCTTAACAGTGACCTCAGTAATGTTATACTAGCCCTCCTGCACCTGAGAAACTGACTGACTAATAACTGTATCTGGGGTCGATAGGACCCCCATTAATAAATAGCTGAAAAATAATGAGTGTGATTGATTTGAAATGGACTTCAGATTAAGAAAAAATGGACAGTTTATTGGTATAACAACTGAAAAACAGAAATACAAAACAACCCCATGGTATTGGGGGTCACCATTACCCCTCATGTAAAGCAGCACAACTAACAAAAATGGTACAGGGGGGTCATGTTGCCCTCCAATCCCAGAAAAAGGAGGGGAGGAGCCAGCTCAAAAGTCTTGAGTTCACAGTAGGATGGCCAGATATGCCAATTTTAGAGGACATTAATGAAAAATACAGGTTGCAGGGCTTCATTGTTTTCAAGTGAGCTCCAAAGCTCACAGTAAATGCAGGGGTCATCAACACCCCCATGCAGAATGAATAGGTATCTTTTCAACACAAAGCTGCTAATGGCTGTGATAAAAAAAACAGTGTCAAGAGTTCACTCTAAATAGGTCTTCATTGCTGTGTAATTGCTGTGTAAAGATAAGGCTTTTCAAGTGAGCTCCAAAGCTCACAGTAAATGCAGGGGTCATCAACACCCCTGATGCAGAATGAATAGGTATTTTTCCAACACAAAGCTGCTCATGGCTGTGATTAAAAAAACAGTGTCAAGAGTTCACTCTAAATAGGTCTTAACTGCTGTGTAACGATAAGGAACAATAGAAGTTGGCAAGTTGACCTTTCACCACCGGTCAATGTAACCCCCCAAAGCATTTTATGGTGATATTTTCCTAAATGCACCACCAATGACCTTTGTGAATTCAAACTAAGTGCTACATTTTGTCCTTTACCCTCATTGAGGGTTTTAATTAGGAGAGCAGGTGCTGGGTTAAGATTCATTTCTTTAAAAGACACATGTATTTTAAGAATATATGTGTCAGGGGTCAACATGACCCCCAGTGCAAAGGGCGTATAGTGCTTTCATTTTTCCCATTGACTTACATTGGGATCAAACGGACCCCTGATGATGAAATGATAAAAACCTCAATTTTAAAAAAATGGTGAGGGGGGAGGAGCATGAAACAACACAGGACAGTTGACCTCACACTTCTTGAGGAATACATGTAGGGAGGAGTGGTTCAGGCTTGCCAAAACAGCTTTATGATTTTTTTAGCAGCCTTTGGGGTCAGAAAGACCCACGGAAATGCAGGAGTGCTAGAATTACTTTCCAAATTAATCGAATATGGGACAATCAGATGTGATGATCTCTTGATACAAGATAGTATGAGGTGACCTTCAGTGTTTTCCATGATGCAGTTGGATGAAGCTCAGTGATGTATATGATAGAGATGCAAGGGAATGTCTTCTCAAAGATTAGCATACATTATCAACAACATGGTTGATAGGTGGTAAATGATGCTGGAAAGTTTTTCCATTAACAGTTTCATGCTTTCAAGGATTTAGTTGGGAGAGGTATGTTATGATACCTCCATAATTGTTGCTAAACATAACGTTTTGTTTGTTAATAGATGATATAATCCTTCAAATATGACACATTAGCTGAGAAACTTATTAATATTATCTCTCTAGATATGATACACTTATACTATTCTAAAATGTATTTGGATCATCCAGTAGTGTGGAATCCCATAATTACCTTTATCAAGTAGCTGATTTATTCATACAAAGCTCCTTGATGTTATGAAACACGAATGTTTCTCATCTATAGGGATGATCTGACAAATCTGATTCATATGTCATTCATATGCTAATTGTGCTATTTCTAGGTGCTTGTATCTGATAAAAAAAATACTCATAAGATGAAGAAGTAAGAAATAAGTATGCAATATTTGTTTATTTATTAATTTTTATTTATTTATTTTAAGAAAGCAGTTTACTATCTTCAAAATAATTTGTGCCTGATTATCCAATGCCTTGTGCTTTTTGTAGTCCATTAAATGTTGGTAAATTAAGTGGAAGGTGGATGTAAAAGCATAAGCTATTTAATTGGCACAGTAGTGTTTTATACCCCTTTGCATAGGTACAAGTGACTTCAAAGGTATAAGGCAGTGAATGATCAGTCTCTGTGTCTGTGTGAAATCCTCCTCAGATGATTTACACAATTTATAATCTCTCACCAAATACATAAAATTGCAACCCATTAAAACAACCACAATTTATATTTGTGTGTTCCTCTTGAGAGCATCATTTGTGCCAATCAATACAAATTTCATTCCATGCTGTTTTCCTTAAAAATGCAATTTACTAGTGCCCAAGATCGATGTGAAAAAACCCAATGTATGTACAATCCACCTTATCTTAATGCTGAGAGGCTGACTCTCTGATAAGGTAAATCAGGTGTAACTCCACTGAAGTCAATAGCTTCATCATCAGGAAACTGGTGGGAGATGAAAATCGGGACTGGTGAGCACAGAGACCTACTACTTTTATAACAACATGTTAAAATACATACACAGTCATCTCGGCAGGACAGGTGAGCACTGTGAACAAAGGAGAAAGATAGTCTCTGAGCTCTCACTTCTTGCACTTAGTGCCACAATGGCCCCTTGCTACCATGAGAAGCAATTGAAGGGAAAATCTTAGCTGCCTCTGTTGGAGAGTAGACCCAGCAAGGAGTCTTCTGAAAAAATATGCTGCAAAACTCTGTTGGGTCTCTCCTGAGTATTGTGAACTCTGATTTTACAGATTATTATTATTATTATTATGAGCATTTATATAGCGCCAGCAATGTACCTGGCGCTTTACAAAGAATAAGATAGATATGGTCCCTGCCCGAGAGCTTACAATCAAAGCACCGCATTAATACAAAGGAGAATATCATCATGTCACTGTAGCAGGGTCCTACCTTGCCGTAGGTGAGTGTATGAAGAATTAGGCTCAGATCAGTCAAGCAGTCACTTTGGGGAATCAGCATGCAGTTTATTTACATCTCAGACCAGGCATAAAGCCTCTGACCAGGCTCAGTATATCAACTTACACTCTCTAGTATTTATTTATTTTTATTTATGTTATAGATTTATACCCCGCCCCTCCTGCAAACAGCTCGGGGCGGCTTCCAACAATAAATATATAATACATAAAAACAATTTAAAACAATCAATAATAACAATCATATATTAAAACAGGGCCCGGGACCTCAATTAAAACAATAAATAAGGTAGGGGAGCTAAAACCCTCCCCCGCTCAAAGGCCTGGGCGAACAGCCAGGTTTTACAACTTCGCCGGAATGTCAACAGGCTTGGGGCCAGACTGGCTTCCTCCAGAAGGGAGTTCCAAAGGCACAGCCCGGCCACCGAGAATGCCCTCTCCATTGTGGCCTCCCGCTTGACGCGGGGGACCTCCAGGAAGGCACTCCCGACAGACCGAAGGAGCCGCTCTGGGACGCGGAGGGCGAGGCAGTCCCTGAGGTATGAGGGGCTAAGACTGTGAAGGGCTTTATAGAGCAACACCAGAACCTTGAACCTGGCTCGGCACGCAACAGGCAGGCAACAGTTCCCTGACTGGCTTTCAGCAACTCAGTTCCAACTTCAAGGTCTCCTTCCTGCAGATTTCTTCCAGGAAGCCTATAGCCATGATGTGCACTCTTCAGTGTCTCAGAGCAGACTAACTTTAGCTTCCTGCTTGCCTCTCTTTTATACGGGTAACTCTGCCCACCTATTTCCTCTTCCTGTGGGTGGTCATTTTAGATTTTACCTCATTGCTGGCACCATCTTGTGACCAAGCCCTGCCACATACCTTCCCCCCAAGATGGGATTACCGGCAGATGAGTCCATCTGACAATTTCTTTAATTACAACACCACCACAATATTATGCAGGGTCTAGTGCCCAGAACTAAGGCTTTACCACCCTTCTAGGTTCAATCCTCCAGCTACTTTGGTTCACTCAGTGTTTCTAGACACATTCCTCTAGCCACTTTTCTTGTCTCTCAGTCTGTCACTCCTTCACTTTGTCTTTCAGCATAATCCTCCACTCACTGGCAGGCCCCCTGTGCTGGATCAGAACCCCTTTTTCTTGGTGATGGTGTGTCAGCCAATGCTGGAGTTTGCCTATGTTCTCCACCACTATAGCAGGTTTGGGCTTGCCAGTGTAGGTAAACATTGACAGGATTACTTCAGTCACACACACAGTCTTAGGGAATTAGCATACTCTAGTTTATTCACATACAACACAGTCTGTAGATAGCCTCTCCATGTAACAATCTTTATATACAGGTCAAGCCTAGTCAGGCAACAGTTCACTGACTTGCTTACATGTAACTCACTCAGGCTTAGTCTTCTCCTTCAACTCTTCAGGTAGGTTTCTCCTCAAGGTCCGTCCTCCCTTGGTTTCTCAGGTCCAGAGTCTGGGGGTGCTCCTTGACCCGCAGCTCCACCTGGACGGCCAGGTGAAGGCTGTGGCAAAGGGGGCATTTTGCCAGTTACATCTGGTGCATCAGCTTAGGCCGTATGTTTCAGACTTGGATCTGGCCACAGTCATCCATGCTTTTATTACTTTGAGACTGGACTACTGTAATGCACTCTATGTGGGGCTACCCTTGGGGCTGGTTCGGAAACTGCAGCTAGTGCAGAATGTGGTGGCCCATCTCCTGACTGGGACGGGCTGACACAAGCGCATTACACGAGTGCTTCACTTTCTGCACTGGTTGCCGATAGTTTTCCGGGCCCAATTCGAGGTACTGGTGTTGACCTTTAAGGCCCTAAATGTCTTGGGCCCCACCTACCTGCAGGACCGCCTCACCCTCTGGGAGCTGGATCGGCCCCTGCAGTTGGCCGGGGGCACCCTCCTCGGAGTCCTCCGGGTTTTCTGGGTGTCTCTAGAGGTGGGACCCCAGGGCAATTACTGGCTACCAGATTTACTGGATACCGGTTTTCAAAAAACCGGATTCCCGGATTAAATCCGGTATACCGGTACCGGATTTATTCCATTGATTTCAATGGGGCACTTCCCCGGAAGGCCTACTAGTGTCTGAAGCCGGCAGCCACAGCTGGCGTGAGGCCTCCAGACCACTGCCGCCACCCAGACCTCAAGGAACTGGAAGGTAGGATCCCGGTGGGAACTTGTTGGAAGTAGGGTGATCCCTGGGGTGTGGGGGGGGTTAACCCCCACCCCACCCCAGGGATCATACAGTACAGGTACTAATACTTACCGGCTGCTGCTCGGATGGCCGCTGGTGCTGGGCTGGCTCTGGGTTGCCGGCGGAGACACTTAGGGGATTTTTTTTTAAAAATCCAGGCTGGGCAGGTTGGGTGGGGGATGTCCCCCCTTCCACCCATGCAGCCTGGACTCGGGGAGGGAAACGCGGGTTTTCGGTGGGGTTTTTACATTGCGGCCATTCATTTGAATGGTTGCAATGTAAAAAAAAAATCCAATACCCGGAATCCGGTAACCGGGCCGGATTACCGGGTTGAATCCGATAATGCTGGTACACCCAGTACCGGCATTATCAGAAATCGGAAAATCCGGTAGTCCCGTCCCTAGTGTCTACTATGAGGAGGGCATTCTCTTTGGCTGCGGCGTGGCTGTGGACCTCCTTCCCGTTGGAAGTCAGCTTGATTACTGACCTCCCCTCTTTCTGCAGACAGTGTAAGACCTGGCTGTTCCTCTGGGCCTTTATTGAGAGAGATGGGGTTGGTGGGTTGGGTTGGGGTGGGTGGGTATGGGTTTTTTAGGTTGTTTTAATTCTAGTTTTATTGCTGTGTATTTTAATATGTTTTCAAAATGTTGTTAGCTGCCCCAAGATGCCTGAGGCAGGAGGGGATGGCATATAAGTTTTAATATATATAAATAAGGTCTCAGGTTTATTTATTTATTTTATTTTATTTCATTATATTTATATGCCGCCCCCCCATGCCTATGGCATCTCAGGGCAGCTTCCAACATAATATAAAACAATTTTAAAATGTAAAAAAATCTATAATATCAAATTTAAAACACCCCCCACAAAAATTAACCCACCCCACCACCCTCCCTTCCGAAGGCCTGGGTGAACAGCCAAGTCTTACAGATATGTCGAAAGGCCAACAAGCCCGGGACCAGACGAGCCTCCTCTGGGAGGGAGTTCCACAACCGTGGCCCAGTCACCGAGAATGCCCTCTCCATTGTGGCCCCCCATCTTACACAAGGGACCTCCAGAAAGACACCCCCGGTGGACCGAAGAGATCACTCTGAGGCGTGGAGGGCGAGGTTATCTCCTTCCAGCAGAGATATTCTGTCCTTGACATCCAAATGGCTTCTGATTCTACACTGCCTGCTTCCAGGCTTTTATACCCAAGAATGGGCATGGCTTCCACTCCACTTGGTCTCTCTTAAAGGCATCATGGCCTTAACATGCTGCTCCCTGCTATAGCCACTATATAAACCCGTAGTGATATCAACCTCTATTATTGTGTGCAGTTCTAGTCTCCCCACCTAAAAAAGGACCTAGTGTAAAATGGAAACAGAATAAGGAAGGACAACAAAGTTCATCAAAGTCATGCAATAGCTTCCGTACAAGGAAAGGCTCAAATGTTTAGGACTCTTTAGTTTAAAGAAGAGATAATTATGGGTGATATGATAGAAGTCTACAACATCATGAGTGGTGCAGAGCAAGTAGGGAGTTCTTATTTACCTCTTATTATAGAAGCTTTAGGGATGTGTGAAAGCAGTTCGGATGTTCGGGGTTTGGTTCGAACTCAGCCAGTTCGGCCGGCCGAACTGAATGCCAAAACCCCCAAACGGTTTGGCTGTGTTCAGATGGCATTCAGGCAGGAAAAAACATTGCTGGCAGACCCAGGGAGGCAGGGGTCAGCTGAGGAGGGGTGGAGAGGCTTGGACTAGCAGCCAGCCTGCCCAATCACCATCCCTCTTTTCCTCAGACCACTGGCGTGGCAGTCTGTGACTGGCCACAAGCTAGGCTGCACAGAGCCAATGGGGCTTGTGGTAAGGTGGGCACAACAAGTAACAAAAATAATTTCCCCCCCCCTTCCATATCATTCTGAGCTAGCCACTGAACCTGTCAGCAGGCGTTTTCAGAACTCTTCCTCTCCCAGCAGTTTGTGGGTACTTTCAGACATGATGCTAACCACCCTTTAACCACCCTTGGTGGTTAAAGGGTGGTTAGCATCATGTCTGAAAGTACCCTGTGTTACTCCCAATCCATTGCCATCCTCCTCCTATTTCATCCATTTCCACATATTTACCTCTATTGTTTCATTTATTTAGATTAGATTAGGTTAGATAGATTTAAGTGTTATTTTTATTTTTTACCCCTCCCTGTGTTGTTTCTCCCTCCCCTCCTCCCTGTATATATTCCATCCCTGATTCTCTTCCCGTTTTTGGATTTATTTAGAGTAGGATTAGATTGATTTAGGTTTTATTTCAGTTTTGTACCCCTCCCTGTGTTGTTTGTTGTGAGCTGTCTGTGCCCCCCCCGTCATCCCTGTGTGTGTGTGTGTGTGTGTATAGATAGATAGATAGATAGATAGGGAGAGAGAGAGAGAGAGAGTTACGATAGATAGATAGTTGTAGGAGTTAGCTTAGTTATGGAGATAGATAGAGATAGTGTGTAGTGATTCAGTTTTAATATTTTAGTGTGTTTGTAGGACTAGGCCTTTGTAGATATTAGATAATATTCCATTTAGTTCCATAGGTTTTAGAATAGTGTCATTGGGCAGAGGGGATCAGGAACCAGGGAGGAGGCTAAGAAGATAGGAGGGGAAGCAGCAAATAGAAACCTCTCAGCCAGTTCCCGATGTCAAGGGAACAGTGTTTTCAGCGCTAAGCTGACATGTCCACGCTTTAATGGCTCATCATCAAGGTGGAGAGAGAAGCAAAAGAACATGATAGACAGAGGGAGCGAGAAGGCTAACTATACCTAAGAGAAAGGAGTGAGAGGGTTCAAAGCAGGGAGATCCCACAAAGATAGACTCTAGTGTGTATAGTTCATGCCGAGTGGGAACAACTAAGCATGGGGCTCCCACAGAGCAGGGGGAACTATTAAGCATGGGGCTCCTACGGAGCAGGAGGAACAACTAAGCATGGGGCTCCCACGGAGTAAGGGGGACAGTCAAGTATAGGCCTCGCACAGAGCACGGGGGACAGCCAAGCATAGGACTCTCACAGAGCAAGGGGGACAGTCAAGCATAGGGCTCACACAGAGCAGGGGGGACAGTCAAGCATAGGGCTCACACAGAGCAGGGGGGACAGCCAGGCATGGGGGATCGCATAGGGTATACCATTGGGAGGGGGTTGCCAAGGCACAGAGTGCAAGGCCAAAGGAAGGGGCAAGATGAGCACTCACCTCATCAGGAGCACAAAGGAGTCGAACAGGGACCACAATACACCGTCTCACAACACTTAGGGGGGAAAGCACAGGAATCAAACATGCACAGGGAGGCTGAGGTTCACACACACGATACACAACTAGCAATACTCAACCACACCAGACAAGAAGGGTGGGGGGGTAAGAGACATTGCTCCACCAGCTTCCTGTGGCCACACCAAGGATAAAATACTTCCTGTGGCCTATCAGGAAGCTGGGAGACAGGACTAGGGCAAATGGCTGCAACTGGGGAAGGGCACAGCTAACAAGGAGCAACCACACAAGAGGAGACAGAAGGAGAAAAAACCAGCACACTCACAGGCCCACCAGGTAGCACAGGGTGCTAGAAAGGCACTCCAGCATCCCAAGAGCTATGGGTTCAAGGCCCAACCCTGACAAATAGTTAATAGCAGTTAGAGTTAGTGTAGATATATATAATATTAGGTTCCAAATTAGAGTTAAAAAAAATCTTCCTTTGCATTATTTGGGTGGGAGAAATGGAGAAGGGAAGCAGGAGAGGCTGGTCTGCTGCCCATAAGGCAGGCAATGGGGCACATGGCAGAGGTGGCAGGGGCTGTGCCAGTGGAGTGATAGGCATCAGTAGCAGCCTGAGCCCATCACCACACCCCAAACTGCACCAGCCTGATTTTGGGAGACAGGCTTCAGAGGCTCCCAGCAGTGGCACTAGGGTGTGTGGTTTGGCATCATCCACTGTCACGTCACGCAGGGCACTGGAAGGCCTGTAGTCCAGGAGGCTGTGGCTATCTCTGCTGCAGCTGCAGGAATAGGTGCAGTTGCTTCAGGGTTGGATGCCACCAAAGTCCCCCATTATTGATGTGACCCCCACCCTGCCTCTCTCCCTCTCTCTGACAACGTCCTCAGCCAGCCTATCTGACTGACCTCTTGACACCGGGTGGCATTGGGAAGCTGTAAATCTTCCAGCCAGCCTCTGGCTAGATGATCTTGGTCCGCCTATCTGACTGGCTCTCTCTCGCTGCACAGTCTTTGCCAGCGTATCTGAGTGCCCTGCCAAGGTCCCAGCCTGCCTTACCTACTGCCTCTCATGCCACACTGCCTGTCTGCCCGCCCAGGTTGCTAACCTCAAACCCTGCCTCAGTCTGCTTTCTAATGCTCTGCCTGTCTGCTGCTGCTGCCACTGTTGCCTCCGCTGTACCATGGGTTCTGTGTCCTGGCAATTCAATGTCCGCTTCTACAGCATCTGCTGTGCCATGGGTTCTGCTACCGGGCAATCCAATATCCGCTTCTGCTGCCTCTATTGTGCCATGGGTTCTGTGCCCCGGCAATCCAATGTCCGCTTCTGCTGTGCCATAGGTTCTGTGCCCCGGCAATTCAATGTCCGCTTCTGCTGCCTCTGCTCTGCCATGGGTTCTGTGCCCCGGCAATCCAATGTCCGCTTCTGTTGCCTCTGCTGTGCCATGGGTTCTGCTAATGGGCAATCCAATGTCTGCTGCCTCTGTCGCTACTGCCTCTGCTGTGCCATGGGTTCTTCTACCATGAAATCCAATGTCTGCCGCTGCTGCCTCTGCTGTGCCATGGGTTCTGCTACTGGGCAGTCCAGTGTCTACCGCTGCTCTGCCAATGCCTGGAAGACTGAAATTTCTGGCCAAATAGGGGTGCCAGGCCAGCCACCAAGCCCCAAGCCTTCCCGGCCCCTGCTGCTGCTGCTGGGTCTCAGATGGCCAGCCATGTCCCCACGGGCACCCTCGGGGGCCAAGCGTGGAGCCTGCCTGCCCGGGCAACCTGGGGTGCCAAGCCCCAAGCCTTCCCAGTCTCTGCTGCTGCTGCTGTGTCTCCAACAGCCTGCCATGTTCCCATGGGAACCCCTGGAGCGCCCCAAACCTGTGCTGTGACCAAACTTTCCGAACATTTGGGGGGGGGACCGAACTCTGCGGGATGGAGCCCACAAACCCGAACTAAGTTTTCAGACCCAACGGCCAAACATCCAAACTCCGTTCTGTTCGTACATCCTTAAGAAGCATGAGAGGATTCCCTATGAAATTAACTGTCAACAGATTCAAGATAAGTGAAAGGAAGTCTTTCCCCCGCCCCCTCAACATTCAATTAACCTGTGGAATTCATTGCCAGGAGACATTGTGAAGGCCAATAGCATAACTTGTTTCAAGGAAATAATTGATTACATTTTTAAGGATACATCATGAAATGGCTATTAGTCAAGTTGGTTGAAGAGATGAGACCTCTGTCTGCAGGGGGCTAGGAGTGAATAGCAGAAAATGGACTGCTCCATTATGACCTTTGATACGACTCCACTTTGAATATTGTGTGAAGTTCTGGTTGCCTCATCTCAAGAAAGATGTAACAGAACTGGAAAATGTTCAGAGAAGGGCAACAAGGATAATAGAAGGGATGAATCGACTTCCATACGAGAAGACGCTCAAAAGGGTAGGGATGTTTAGCTTGGAGAACAGGCAGTTAAGGGGGGGATATGATACAACTTTATAAAATCATGAGCAATGTGGAAAAAGTAAATAGGGAACTGTTGTTTACCCTTTCTCACAATAAGAGAACAAGGGGACAGTCTCTGAAGTGTCAGAGAGATTTAGAATAAACAAAAGGAATTAAGTTTTCGCTCAGCACACAGTACAGTTGTGAAACTTGTTGTCAGAGGAAACAGTGAAAACCAGCACCATAACTAGCTTCAAACGGAAACTAGATACATTCTTAGACGATAGACTCATATATGCTTATTAGTTGGGGCTTAAACTAGGCCTGAAACGGCATTCCCGCATAACAACATTTTCCGCTGGTAACTGCTTTTCTGCTCTGTGTGGTGTGGTTAGTAAGTGGCGCTTCATTTCATTACTTTCCTTGTCACCTTCCACTGTTCTCGCAGCCACTTTCCACCATATATTTTTTTGCCGCTACTTCAAAGCGGGAAGCCACCAACTTGTGGGAGAAGTTTCTGCTCACTGCAAGTGATATTTCTAGCAGAAACAGCTTCCGTGGTTTGCTTTCAATTGGTTAGAGTAGGGGCAGGACAAGGGTCATTCAGGGCAGGGCACACCAGTCCCACGCCATATAAAAGTTCTAGCCATGCCATTTCCCCCGTCTTGCTCCTTGGCCACCATGCTGAGAGAGTGACTATTTGTTGTTTGACCCAAACTGGTTGACCCAGCACACTTGAGCCAGCTATCATATCAAAGAGAGTCCTTCTCTCCTTCCACAAACTTGTAAGTATGGTTTTATTTTCTGTTGTATTCTGTAATTATAATTATCTCATTTCCTAAATTCATTCCCTAAGTTCCATTTCTCATTTCCTAGGTTCCACCCCCAGGCTAGCCCACCTCATGCTCCCAGACATCCCAGGACCAACTACGCACCCCTTAGTGCCCTTAGTTCATTCATTCCCCCCCATACCTCCCTCTCCTGTGCAAAATGTATATTAGGGATGTGCGAACACCGGGGGGGTTCGGTGTTCAGCCCGTTTGGTGTTCGGCCCCCCCAAAACCATTCGGGTTCTTGCTGTTTGGCCCGAACCTGTTCGGAGGGGCTGAACCCATTCGGGCAGGGAGCAGGGGACAGGGGGGAACCTGGTTTTCCCTCCCCTCTCCCCCCTCCAGGCTGCGTGGGTGGAAGTGGCGGTGGGGCTCACCTCCCCCCCCGCCCAGCCTCGTAATTTTTTTTATTTTTTATTTTAAAAACCACCCCAGGGATCACTCTACCTGGTTGTGCTGGGACTCTGGCCCCGTGTCTGCCAGAGGTAGTGGTAGCGGTGGCGGCAGCGGCAGCGGCAGCAGGTCCGACGGCGCTTTGGAGCGCTTCAGGCCTCTACTAGGCCTTCCGGGCCACATGACCTGGAAGGCCTAGCAGAGGCCTGAAGCACTCCGGAACACCCCTACCCAGCACCACCTGGTAGGTCAGACTCTGACCCTGGGTCTGGTGGCGGCAGCGGCAGCGGGTTTGGGTCCGGCAGCACTCCAGGCCTCTACTAGGCCTTTTGGGTCATGTGACCCAGAAGGCCTAGTAGAGGCCTGAAGCACTGTGGAGCACTGCCAGACCCGTTGCTACTGCCACTGCCGCTGGCGGACCTGGGGCCAGAGCCCTGGCACCACCAGGTAGGGTGGTCCCTGGGGTGTTGTTGTTTTTTTTAAATTTTTTTTATAAGGCTGGGCAGTGTGTGGGGGAGGTGAGTCCCACCCCCCGCCCAAATGGGTTCGGAACCCAAACTTTGTTCGGCTGGTTCAGGCGGGGGGCAGTTTGGGTTTGGGGTGTTCGTGAATGGGTCGAACACCCTGAGTTCGGGCCGAACGCCAAACCGCGTTCGCACATCCCTAGTGTATATGCAGCCACTGGGTGAGGTTGTGAGGAGCTATGGAGTTCATTGTCATCAATATGCTAATGACACTCAACTCTATCTCTCTTTCTCATCTGACCCAGACCCTGCAGTCTGGTGGCTGTGGGGGACTGGATGAGGGCAAGCTGACTGAAGTTGAATCCCGACAAGATAGGGGTGATGTTAGTGGGGAAGGCAGTGGGTGTGGCATCCCCCATCAGTGACGGGGTTCTCCCACCGCTGGTTCCCCAGGTTTGGAGTCTGGGAGTGCTCCTTGATGCACAGTTTCATCTAGATGCCCAGGTTGGAGCTGTGGTGAGGAACACATTCTGCCAACTACACATGGTGTGACGGTTTCAGCCATACATCTCAGACTCTGACCTGGCAACTATTATCCATTTTCATCACCTCAAGACTGGACTATGTAAGGCTGTCTATGTGGAGCTGTCCATGGTGATGGTTTGAAGACTGCTGCTGGTGCAGAATGTGGCGGCCCATCTCCTTATGGGAATGGGCTACTGGGAGCATATTACACCGGTGCTCTGTTCTCTGCTCTGGCTGCCTATAGTCTTCCAGGCCCAATTCAAGGTGCTGGTTCTTACCTATAAAACCCTATATGGATTGGGCCCCATATATCTGTGGAACCACGCATTCCCCGTGCTCTGGATCAGCCCCTGTGGTCGACTGGGAGTGCCCTTCTCGAATTCCCCAGGTATGCTGGGGGGCGACTATAGAGAGAGTGTTTTTGGTGACTGCACAGAGGCTGTGGAACTCCCTCCCAACAGAGGCCCGGGTGGTCCCAGACATCTTCTCTTTTTGATGTCAATCCAAGACCTGGCTGTTCCACCAGGCCTTTGGCAAGGGAGATGGATGAGGGTTGGTTTTTATTTTTATGTTGGTTGTATGGGTGGGGTATTTTTTCCCCTTCCTCCTCTTTTCCTGGCAGGGATTTTCCCCTCCTCCCCCTTTTTAGATGTTTTATGTTGTTGTTTATGTATTTTTATGTATATTTTTTGTATTTTTATATATTGTAAGCCGCCCCGAGCTGCCTTTGGCAGGAGTTAATTAATGATTTCATCTAAAAGGGTACCTCGATCTCAGTGCTACTGGGATGGTTGAATCCAGAGTTTTCCATCTCTATTAGTTCGGTTGGTCAAGAACATACTTTTAAAAATGGATTTAAAAAAACAAACAAAAAAACTCTCTGGCACTTTAAACATGCTAAATGGTTGACAGGGATTATCAGAGACCCATCCCACTGGTAATATCAGAGCTATAGTTCTTAATTACCCTTCATCTGAAAGTTCAGCCTGAACTGGGAAGAGGAAGCTGCTCCCTCGGCTGAGAGTTCCTGATCCCCTCCCCCCGCTGAATCTACAGGCAGGGAGGGCAGGTGATTCCCAGAAGAGCAAGGAGGGCAGTGGGGATGTAAGGCTGCCTGGGAATCAACTCCCCCACCCCAACAAAACAAGGGGGCAGTGGGAGATGTAAAAATCCCTCCCAAGCAGCTGCCTTGTCAGTTTCATCGTGAAACAGACCAATTAGGCAAATGCCTGCAACCAGGAAGTGGACTCACCGGCGGAATGCAGGGAATCTCCTCCCCCCACTCCAGCAGAGAAAAATGCCCCCCCCCACTCTAAAGCACAGAGTCCCTGAGCGGGAAATCTCCCCTCCCCCCCACCAAGCAAAATGTCACCACCCCTCCCTCGCATGAAAGCACAGTCTGGACTGAGGAATTCAGGGAGTGAGTTCAGGCTCCCAGAGAATGACTAAATGTTCAGGCTCAGAGCGGGAGAGTGCTGCGGGGGGAATCTCCTATCTCCCCCCCCCCACCCCCCAGCAGAACAAGATGGAGGATATAAAAATATGTAGTTTTTAATAACTTTTTGGAACCAATATCACCTTCTGATAGATACTGATGGCAGCCAAAGGGAAATGGCTAGAGGATGCATTAGCAAATTTGATTACTTCCACATAGCAGCACCCACCCTTCACTGATCCCCTTCCCTATTTCCCTTTCTCCTTCTGCTGGCCTGAGTGGCAACTCTAGTTCAATGCAAGTCTGGGCAGGCATTGCTGCAGCAAAGACATGCTTCATCAACTTTAACAATTGGGTTGCCAAACCTGTTTTTCAGGATAAGAATTGGCCTCATCTCCCGTGCCTCTGCTACTGGCCAAGCACATGACAGTAACAAAAACAATACTGGGTCACAGGGATCGTGGCAGGGGGGAAGCAGAGTCACACAGAGAGTTGAAGTAAAGTCGCTATTTAAGTGAATGGAAGACCTCCAAAGTGATTCCTATTGAAAACATTATTATGCTCATGCTGAAAACATTATTATGTCCATGCCCATAATTATGCCCATTATGCCCATGTCATTATGCCCATTATACATGCTGCCCATGTAATAATGTTTACTGGATTTTTTACATTGCGGCCATTGAAGTCAATAGCCACAATAATAGCTGCAATGTAAAAAATCCGGTAACGCCGCCAATGTTAAAAATCCGGTATGCCGATACGGATAAATCTGGTACCAGGGAGATTCGATAAGGGTAAATCCAGTATCCGGTATTCTCCCCGGTGTCCCACCCCTACCCGGCGCCTTCCCTACATGCTCTTGCTGATCTGGAGTCAGATGTGATCCTCCAGACCCCTAAAATTAGTGGTCCTGGGGGATTTTAACGCCCACACTGACACTGATCTTGGAGGAGCGAGGCATGGGTTCATGGCCTCCATGACAACCATGGGCCTGTCCCAAATCATCTGTGGCCCCACACATGAAGAGGGACATACACTGGATTTAGTTTTCTGCACTGGCCTTGAGGCGGGGGGGTCAGTTGGTAGAAGTCAGGGGGGTGGAGCCTTTATCATGGTCTGACCATTACCTCCTTAAAATATACATCCTGGCACACGTCAGCCCCCAAAGGGGTGCAGGACCTATTAGATCGGTCCGCCCCCAGAGACTTATGTACCCGGATCGGTTCCGGAATGCTCTGGGGGAGTTTCCCCTGGACCGTGACACCTGCTCTGTCGATGATCTTTTAGCCTTCTAGAACACCTTGTTGACTGAGACCATTGACAGAGTGGCTCCCAGGCATCTGCTGCCCTCCTGAGTCTCCCGCAGGTCTCCTTAGTTTTCTGAGGGCCTGAGGTGTTTGAAGCGGGAGAGCAGGTGGTTGGAGCGACGGTGGTGCTGGACTCACAACAAGTATGATCGATTGCAGCATAAGAGCAGTTTAAAGGCCTTTGCTGTGGTGGTACAGGCAGCAAAGAAGCAGTTCTTTGCTGCCCTTATTGCATCTGCAAAGTGACATCCAGCGGAGCTTTTCTGGGTGGTGAAAGGCTTGGTCAGTCCTGCCTGCCTCCGCCTGGACCTGGAGCAATCCAGTGACTACTGTGATCGGTTTATTGAGTACTTTGTAGATAAGATCGCTCGCATCTGCCAGGATTTCGGTACCACAGTTATTGCAGAGGATCATCTTGGGGCTATGGATGCCCCGTCCTGTCCCGTTTTGTGGGATCGGTTTCAGATGGTGGAGTCCTTGTTGGGATCTGTTCATGCCACCACTTGCAAACAAGACCCCTGCCAATCCTGGTTGGTGAAAGCCAGCCAGGAGATGTTACAGCCATTGCTGGCTGGGATGGTTAGTAGGGCAGGGTGCCTGACTGCTTAAAGGAGGTTGTGGTTAGGCTCCTGCTCAAGAAACCATCTCTTGATGCTGATGCTCGGCCAGTCTCTAACTTTCTCTTTTTAGGGAAGGTTATTGAGCGGGCTGTGGCATGGCAGCTCCAGAAACATCTGTACCACACCAGTTTCCATGACCCCTTTCAGTCTGGGTTTCGGCCTGGGTATGGTACGGAGACTGCATTGGTGGCCTTGGTTGACGATCTCTGTCTGGTGTTGGACCAGGGTCATCAGACCTTACTGGTCCTGCTAGACCTTTCAGCTGCATTTGACTCAGTCGATCATGAGGTGTTGGTGATTTGCCTGTGGGACCGTGCCGGGATTGGCGGGACGCGCTTGGACTGGTTTCGTTCATTCCTGGCCGGGAGAACTTAGGGGAGTGTACGTCTTCTCCCTGGGACTTCACGTGTGGAGTTGCGCAGGGTGCTATTCTGTTCCCCTTCTTGCTTAACATTTATATGAAGCCATTAGGGGAGATCATGAGAGGGTTTCAGGGCATGCAGTGTCATCAGTATGCTGATGACACTCAGCTCTTCCTCTCTTTTTCCATCGACCCAGGTCACGCAGTCTCCCTATTTTCCCAGTGCCTGTCAACTGTGGGGGCTTGGATGAGGTTGAGCCATCTACAATTGAATCCTGACAAGATGGAGGTGATGTTGGTGGGGGAGGGCTTGGGAGGTCTGGGGGTGGTTGAATCTCCTCTTTGGGGGGGGGGGTTCGCCCTCCCATGGTCTCTCAGGTGCGGAGTCTGGGTGTGCTCCTTGATTCACAGCTCAGCCTGGAATCTCAGTTTGTAGCTGTGGTGGGGAGTGCTTTTCAGCAGTTACATCTTGTCCGGCGGCTTTGGCTGTATCTCTCAGACTCCAACCTCGCCATTGTCATCCATGCCTTCATCACCTCGAGGCTGGATTACTGCAACGCGGTCTACGTGGGGCTGCCCGAGAAGCTGGTCCGGAGGCTGCAGCTGGTGGAGAATGCCACGGCGTGTCTCCTTATGGGGGTGGGCCGCAGGGAGCACATGACACCAGTGCTCCAGGCTCTGCACTGGTTGCCTATAAAGCACTGGGCCAGGTTCAAGGTGCTGGTTCTAATCTTTAAAGCCCTTCACAACCTGGGCCCTACCTATCTGCTGGACCGCCTCACTCCCCATGTGCCCGTGCGACCCTTGAGATCATTCGTGGGAGCCTTTTTGGAGGCTCCCTGGGCGAGGTGGGTGGCCACTGATGTTAGATCTTTTTCGGTGGCTGCCCCTGTGCTGTGGAATTCACTCCTGGAGGAGTCTTGATTGGCCCCCACTCTCCTGTCATTTTGACATTTATGTAAGACCTGGCTGTTCTGCCAGGTCTCTGGCGAGAGGGAGGGTGGGGGAAGGGTTCTCCCCCCCTGTATTTTATGAATTTTTAACTGTTTTAATATCGTTGTTCGCTGCCCCGGGCTGCCCTGTAAGGGCAGAAGGGGTGGGATAAAAATGTTATATAATAAATAAATAAATAAATAAATAAATATGAGCTCAAACGAAGGTCAGAGGCCATCTAGTTCAACCCCCTGATCAGTGCAGGACATCAGCAGCTACAGCATCCCTGATAGATGGCTGGTTTACTTGGTGGTGAAGAGGCACTGGCCATTGGCACCAAGGTACAAAGGATCATAAATCATAGAATCATACAGTTGGAAGTGGCCTAAGAGGTCATCTAGTCCAATCCCCTGCTCAGTGTATGAAATCCACACCTAGAGTATTCCTGACAGATGGTTGTCTAGCCTCTGTTTGAAAACCTCAGAGAAGAAGAGGCCATTCCCTCGTTAGGAAATTTGTTCCATTGTCAAACAGCTCTTACTGTTAAGAAGTTCTTCCTAATGTTTAACTGAAATCTGTTTTCTTGTAATTTGAGACCATTAGTTCTAGTCTTGTCTTCAGGGACAAGAGAGAACAAGTCTTTGCCATCCTCTGTGACAGCCCTTCAGGTAGTGGAAGACTGTTATCATGTCTCTCCTTAGTCTTCTCTTCTCTAGGCTAAACATACCCAGCTCCTTCAACCTTTACTCATAGAAATTGGTTTCCAGACCCCTGATCATCTTTGTCGCCCTCCTCTGAACCTGTTCCTATTTGTCAATGTCGTTCATAAAGTGCGGTGCCCGGAACTGGACACAGTTCTCCAGATGAGGTCTAACCAACACAGAGCCTCCTTTGCCTCCACCCTCACCTGCTTGCAACTTCCCTGCTCCTCTAAACATCTGCGCCCTTTCTCTCTGGCTGTCCCCCCATGCCTGGAACTCCTGTTCTGGATACATTCGTTCTGCTCCCTCCCAACTTTCAAATCCCTTCTGAAAATCTACCTCTTCCATCAGGTTTTCCCTGGCTCAACATGAGTGAAATTGTAACTTCCTCTCCCTCACTCAGACTCTCTTCCCTGTAACTAAAGGCATTTTCAAACATGACGGGTCCTTGATCAGGTCCTGCTGCCAAACAAAAGTGATGGCAGCTGGGTCTAGCAAGGGGATGAGGAGAGGGTGAGGGGAGCCTGCCATGCCCACCCGGAAAAGCTCCGACCACTGGCTGGAATTAGGTAGAGCGGGCCATCAGATGTGATCCTGTTCTACCACAGTCCAGGGTAACCTTCCCCGGACTGTGACAGGGCTAACTCTGGAATGTGCACTGGCAAGGAGCCCAGCACACATTCTGGAGTTAGTCCTGCCATGATCTGGGGTGTACTCTGTTTCCGCCCAAAGTTAATATCTGATGTGAGGGAGCAGACATGACACCACCATGGGTGGCTATGCTGGAGTAAGCATTGACACCTGTGGTAGCATCATGTTTGAAAATACCCTAAATTAAGCACATGCACCTGCATTTTCTCAACTTCATTAATGTATACTTGTCTTTCCTGATGTTCACCTCTCCCTTGTCTCCTACTTCCTTGTCTCTCTTAGATTGTAAGCCCCTTAGTGTAGGGACCTGTCTATAACTACTGATTGTACAGTGTCAGGTACTACATAGCTGGTGTAATAATAATAATAATAATAATAATAAATAAAATATTGATGTCAGGCTGTCTGGTCTATAGCATTGATGTCTGGTCTACGGTTTACAGTTTTCTGGATCCTCCTTTTTTCTTTTTTTGAAGATAGTGACATTTCCTTCCCTATCGTTATCATTTTTTCCTTTCCAAATTGCTTATACTCAAATATGCTATACACTGCGTTTTAATATGTATTTTGTTCTTTGTTTATTTCAGATGTTCTGACCACATGGCATATTTGTAGGAAATAATAAATATAGGCAAAAAACCCTGCTTGCCTGCCTATGAGTCCAATGCTGCAGTTGGCTGAATGCTTAGAATATTCAGAATCATTCCATCTGTTCAAAGGGAAGGGAAAAGTCAAATTCAGGTCACAGAATTTTCAGATCACTGCAGCTGAGGGAAAAGTAATAGAGTGATAGAAAGGTAGATATTAAATTGAAGGATCGTAGTATTTTTTTTAAAAAAAATGCCAAATCTTTGGCTGTGGCTGGGTCAACAATAAATAATATTCCTAATTAATACTGATGATAATGATAATATGTATCTGTAAATACAAGTGTGGTGTGTAGTAATATGGGTCCAGTCAGGCAAGACAAGGAACGGAGGCTACCACGCCTTGGGTAGTGTTGCACAGGACTTGTGCAGTGAACTCTTTGAGAAAGATGCGGTATGCCCAATTTCCAATCGATAAATAATTTGATTTAGAAAAAGACTAAAATAGAATACAATACTATAAAACTTGCAAAAGCCCCAGAGTCTCTTTCTCACTGTCAAAGCTGTGTGCAGGAAAGGTGCTGTCAGGTCTGTCAACAGGTTGCCGGTCTGTTCTTGAATCCTGCTGGTTCAAGACGTGACAAGAGACACACCAGATTCTCCATGCTTTCTCCTTTTATACCCTTGGTTTACATAACTTGTTGTATTCCAAGTAACAATAGGGGTTCCAGGTGTTTCCCACTCAGTCCCTATTTCATCCTTGGTCCCAATGTATGTTTTAGTCATTAAAGTGATAAAGTGTCATAGTGATAACACAATCTATAAGCTAGATGACAGATGCGTTGGCAAAACATCAAACTTGGCATTGACATGGTGCAAAACATTCCTTATGATATGTGATAAACTCTGTTTTGTGTTACATGTCCTTGCACAATGTGCCAAATCTTATTAATAAAGCAAGGGTGGACTTCTCTGGTGCTTTCTGGTTTCTCACAAGACAATTTTGCAATAGCTTGCCTTGGCCAAGGCTTCAGTAAACTGCTGTTAGTACTACTTGCTACCTATAAGGCTTGTAAACTTTGCTTCAGACACAGCCACTGTTGTGGTCAGGATAGAAAACTCAGGTCTGGGCCTACAATAGGTAGTGTACTAGCCGTACCCCTTCTGGGCAGCCAGGTCACGTGATGCAGTGCATCATGTGGCTGGAAGCAGTTAGATGTTCCCCCAGTTCTGCAGCAGGGTGAACAGTTGTCTGCTATGCAACGTGTTTTCACAAACATTCTGATGATGTATCACAGAGCATCCTTACCCCAAATGGGGGTAAGGCTGCCCAGAGTGGGGCAGCCCATGTGACTGGGCACCTTCTGCCCTCTGTGCTGTGAGCGCCACTGTGGGGCTGTGAGCGACGGGTGCTGACAGCCATCGTGTGTAGCCACATCATGGTCCAGCCAGGGGAGGGAGGCGAGGCAGGAACATGCTTATTTGGCCAGTGCCATAGTCTGCCCTGGCTGTGGTAGCAGCTCCAACAGGGGCCGACTGGCCCAGCTTCCCTGCATCCATCTGACCAGCTCCCTGAGCTTGGCCCGCAGTGTGGCAGTGTCAGTTGCCTGCCACGGGGATCAGGCCCTCCACTTGTGTTGAGACACCCTATGACATTTGCACTAAAATGTAACAAAAGAAAAAGCAATCCTACTGTCCATGTATAGATTTCCTATTTCTTTCTTTCATCAGCAATTAAAACTCATACTGAAAAGTTGTTGTGTTTTTAGTTATGCTTTCGTTAGTTTCTTACGATCTATGAAACTATCACATCTTTCTGGTGTTTTTTTCCCGTGCTTTGATTAATAGACAAAGGGACTGATCCCATGCCCCACGCAAGTCATGCACATCCCACATGCACGCACGTGCATGCAACCCGTGTGCAAGTTTATTGCAGGGACATTGTGCCACGCGGGACCCCATTCCACACGGATCCTGTGCGCAGGCAGTTTGGGATCACTGCCAAAATACATAACTTTTTTTTTTTTTTTTTTTTTTAAATCTAGCACATAAAATTATGTATAGAAATTATTGCCTCTGCGCTTGGTGCCAGTCATCTTAGTTATACGTTTTGTGGTTATACTGAACAATTGAGGTACCTGATAGTGATTCCCATAGTTAAGACCTTGTGTTTGACATAATAGGGCCTTGTAGTCCTGTTCATAATCCCTCAGAAACCTACTTACCAACCCATAGTTAGGGTTTCATTTTAGGATCATGGGAAAAAACCTAAGTTACAGAATCTTTTTCAGAAAAGATCTAAAATTTAGTGAAATTTTTCCCTGGAAGACAGACCATCTATATTATAAGCTAACTATTCTATACGCAAATAAAGTCTGCACTTTCTGGCCCAAAATCTTGCAATCTTGAATCTAGACACTTCAACCCATTGATTTTTTTTGCTAAAGGGTTGTAAAGTGTACACAGGCTTTCTAGCTTATTGATGACTATGCTCATAGTGAGAAAGCCTGCACAGTATTTCAGCTCACTGACTGCTATGCTAATGACCTATCAAGCTTATTTTGTGTGTGTGTGGCAACGTGCAGCATGTCTTTTTGTGTGGCTAGTGTTTTGTGTGGCTATTATATGGCTAGCATATTGTATAGTCTATTTGTATGACTGATGTGTGTGTGCAGCTCTGTTTGGGTGATTATTGTGCTGTGTGTTCTGTTTTTTGGAGGGGAGATCCTTTGTCTAGTGAATTCTCTTTGTCTAGTGTGTCCAGTTTATTCCAGGTGACTGACTGTTATTCCCTTCCCCCACATACCCATGAGGGGGAGGGTCCTTGTCCCTGCTCACCTCTGGGAATGAAGGACAGGGAGTGGAGTCCTGCTGCCCAGGCAGGGCAGGGTTAAGAGGAGGCAGGGCCATTTGAAGGACTGGTTGTTTGCCCCTCACCTTGGTTTCTACTTCCTATCTCCCAAATATTATTGATTTATTCAGTTTTATACCCTGCACATACACTATCTCGGGATTTGAAATGGATGTTAAAGCGGTAAATGGGATCGTGGTAAATGGAAAGTCGGTAAATCGAGAAACAAGATGTTGGTCGAAACATTACCAAGTACTGAGAGGTTCTTGATTCATCCAAGATAGTATTGGGAACCAGGATTTCAACAAGATTTCCTGTTTTGGCAAAATCTTGTTTCAGCCCTTATATGCAATAAAAACTAAGAGCAAACAAGTGTCCCCACCTCCCAAAAAGAGTAAACAAACACAAATTTTGGGTAACTCAGAACACAGATCTTTATTCATCCTATTAAAGCCTTCACCCTGGGACCAGAACCAACAAATAAATCCCTAATAATCCTTCCAGGTCCAGTGCCTTAAACATTCCCACGTGGACTCTGTTACATCCCCTATACCATCTTAAAACTGCTGAAACCCTCTGTGTTGGGGTCCCAAGGGAGGAGTGATGGTTTTTGACACCACACTTATTAGCCCTCCGTCGTACTGTCTTAAACAGGCTTGGCTTTAACAAATCAATAATGCTTTGGGAGCATTCCAAAATTTCCTTGGGGTCCTTCAACCACATTACCAAATTTCACAACCTCTCAAGATCCTCATCCCCCAGTCTGTTACTAATAATATCGGCCAAGTTCTCATCCCAGCACAACTGTTTATTGCAAGTAACAGGCACCACATCATCCCCAGACTCCACGTGCCTAACATGGTCCATATATAATTGCAGAAGCAACGGAAGGGGGTCACTCTCTGGGCAACTAGATTCAGATTTATTTATTAAGGCGTGACCGAAGGTCATAGCCAAAAATAACGAGAGCAATACAAAAGTCTCTGGGCAACTAAGGATATCAAAGAAGTTAATAACATCTGCCCAGGTAATTAGCTCTTGGTCTTTGTAACTAAGGCAGAAATGTAAACATGAACTAAGATCCATGATGGCCCGTGGTCTAATCGTCAGACACATATCTGTACAAACAGTCAGTTGGACAGCTGACTATGACTGATTATTTGCAACCAGCATGAGAGTTGGGCCAGCTTGACATCCCACCCGCCCTTTTGAAGCTGTTAATAGCATATCATGCTGATACGTGGACTCAGGTTAGATATAGGTTAAGGGGAGAACTGTCTAAAAGGTTTACTGCTTATAAGGGTGTCCATCAGGGATGTGTTTTGGCACCATTGCTTTTCAACTTAGATGTTAATGACATTATTAGTCACATGTGTGACCCGAACCTTCATCCACCTAAATTGTTACAAACTCCCATTGGGATATTAATGTATGCGGATGACAAAACGATCATTTCCAGGACCCCCGCAAGTCTCGAAAAACTCATGCAAAGTTTTCTCAGTCATGCAATAAGAATAAATTGTGCATAAATTATTCTAAGACTAAAATAACTACCTGGGGTGTTCACCCTAGGATATATCCTTGGCATATGGCTAGTCACCATTTAAAGTAGTAAAGAAATTTGGTTATCTGGGACTGTTGTTATCACCATTCGTTTCTTGGAAACATCGTATCCATGTGGCCAAGATTAGAGCCATGCAATCTGCTACAGCAATCAAGAAGTTTCATGACGCTTATGCAGGAAAATCCATATTGACTGCTTTGCAGGTTTTCCAGGCAAAGGTTGTCTCACAAATCATGTAGGGTGCTGAAGTCTGGGGCTTCACCGCAGGTGACGGCATCAACATCCCTCAAAATAAGTTTTTATGTGGCATTCTTGGGCTTCCTCCATCTACTCCAGCTTAATTTCTTAGGTTGAAGACTGGTATGGAGAATTTGTCTATTAAACTAACAACAAGTCTCTTCAGGTATTGGTTTAAGATGTGGACATACTCGTCATTAAGATACCCCAAAATGTACCTCATAGAGGACAATAACCGTCTAGTTGTTCATCATTCTCCCTGGTTAAGGTATGTAAGTTGTACTTTCAGGAGGATTGAACTGGACTATTATGTTAATGATCGTTGCAGGTTCTTCACCTCAACTGAGAGGGCTCTTGTCTCACAAAGACTAAGTGACATCTCTTGGTAGAATGATTTTGCTACATCTAGCCATAGGTGTATTGCACCTCTTATTGCCTATGGAAAACAGATGTAGTAATTGAAAAGTATCTGACCATGGACCTGAACCAAAAATTAACTATGGCTCTGTGTAGCTATGGCAGATGCTAATGGCGATCTTGGAAGGACATAGGAATCATGTGCCCAGGGAACTGAGGATTTGTATGCGTGGAGCAGATGTCATTGAAAATATTATTCACTATGTGCTTGTCTGTCCCCAGTTTGATAAAATTAGGAAAATTCACTTATTACCTAGCCTAGTCAGACTTGAGTCTTTCTCTTACTGTGAACAGTTGATTTGGCTGCTCTCTAGTAAAGATAGTAATATTATAATAAATCTTGCCACCTTTGACTTGAAGGTGGAAGCAATTAGGTAGCAGGTTATGAATGTTTACCCATCCTAGTCTCTTGAATCTTAGTTTTTAACTCATTATTTGGTTTTTTGGATTGGAATGTGTGGGTACATTATAAAGTGGTTTAACATGAGAGCATGGTGCCTTTGACCTGGCTACCACTATCATCTTTTATAGAAGTTATAGACTTGTCGGTCTTTGACCAGAAGTTTTAGTTAATTTTTTTGTGATACTAGGCATGTGCGAACACGGTTCAGATGTTCGGAGTTCGGACCGAACTCGGTCTGTTCGGACGACCAAACCCAAACTTGAACTTGATCCAAACTCTGAAACGACTGAACAGTTCCGTCATGTTCGGATCAAGTCCGGATGAGTTCGGGTGGGAAAAACGTGACTGGAAGGCCCAGGGAGAGGGAGGCAGCTGAGGAGCAGACTTCCTGGCACCAGGGGTGGAGAGGCTTGGAGTAGCAGCCAGCCTGTCCAATCACCATCCCTTTTCTCCTCAGACCACTGGCTTTGCAGTCTGTTATTGGACATGGGGGCGGCAGGGTGGGGGCTAGGCTGCACAGAGCCAATGGGGCTTTTGGTAAGGCGGGCGCAGCAAGTAACAAAAGTCATTGCCCTCCCCCCTTCCAACACCTTCTGAGATAGTAGCCAGTGCTACTGTTCCTGACAGCAGACGTTTTCAGAAGTCTCCCTCTCCCAGCAGTTTGTGTTCCTAATCCATTGCCATCCTCCTATTTCACCCATCCCACATGTTTAACTCCCTAGTATCATTTATTTGGATTAGATTAGATAGATTTAGGTGTTATTTTTATTTTTTACTCATCCCTGTGTTCTTTCTCCCTACCCTCCATTTAATCCTTCCCTCCTCCCAATATATATTAAATCCCTGATTCCCTTCCCCTGTTTTTGGATTTATTTAGAGTAGGATTAGATTGATTTAGGTTTCATTTCAGTTTTGTACCCCTCCCTGTGTTGCTTGGTGTGAGCTGTCTGTGTCCCTCCCCATCCCTGTGTATATTATTATTTATAATATATAGAGATAGATATTAGATATTACATAGTTACTATAGATATAGATAGTTGTAGGAGTTAGCTTAGTTATAGAGATCGATTAGATAGAGATAGTGTGTTGTAGTTATTCAGTTTTAATATTTTATACTGTGTTTGTAGGACTAGGCCTTTGTAGATAATATATTAGATTTAGTTCCATAGGTTTAGAAGAGTAATATTTAGCAGTTAGACTAAATAGCAAATGATACTGCCCCCCCTCCCCTAATGTTCGGCAGAACCGAACTCTGCAGAACCGAATTACTGAATCCTAACTCGGGTCCCAGACCGAACAACTGAATCTGAACTCAGTTCCTGAACCAAACGACTGAACATCTGAACCGTGTTCTTTTTGCAAATCCCTATGTGATACATGTTTTTATTTTAGTGTGTTGTAGTTTGTATTGGGCAGTTTATGAACTTTGGAATTTGTATTTGAATTTGTCCCTAATTTTATTAAGAGGCATGGTGAAAGGCAGTGCTCAATAAAACTTACTTGACTTGACTTGACTTGACCGCCCAGTGCAGACAGACCCAGACTCAGCTGTGAAGGGACTTTTCCCAGCCAATAGCTAGGTGCAAAGCCAGCCAGATGATGGTTGACAGGTGCTCATGCTCAGTGCCTCACCCATTTAAAGGTTCTGGCACATTTTCTGATGATACCATGGCTATCTGCCTGACAGCCATGGAACGCACTTATGGGTCCTGCAGCTCCTCATCATCACTGCTGAGAAGAACCAGCGAGAAATCCAGACAGCGCAAACCATCTTCCATGCTTGGCCTAAGGTCATTGCCAGCCACAGACAAGTTGTCACTGGAGCTGTGGCCAGGGCGGTGTGGTATGACAGATTGCAGGGACAGCACAGGGTCAGGCATCTGTGATTAGCACTTATTCAGCACTGACTGTGCACTGCTGGGGATGGAGGCACTGCAAGGGAATATGATGTGTGCCGCAGGTCACCTGTCCCATGAGATGACTGCAGTGAACCTCACCCAGTTCCAAGCAATGTCCATCAGGAGGATTGTCTGGGTCACACCAAGAAGCATGGAGTTTCAGGAGACTGTGCTGTCCACGGTCTTCTGGGAGTGCCCTCCTTGAGGTCCCCTGGGTGTTGTGGGTAGTGACCATGGAGAGGGCATTCTCAGTGGCCATGCTGAGGCTGTGGAACTCCCTCCCGGCAGATGCCTGGGTGGCCCTGGACCGCTCATCTTTTCAACATTGTCAGGGTATGGAGGGGGCAGAGTCCACAGGGACAGTGGAGAAGGGGGACGGGGATGGCTTGGAGTGCCCAGGAGGTCATGCTCCCCACACCCTTAGTACCTGTGTCTGTAGAGGCTTCCCCTGCTTGCATTCTGCTGGGCCAGCAAGTGCAGGATGAGAGGCAGCTGTCTTCCCCTGCTTGCAGTCTGCTGGGCCAGTGATTACCTGATGAGAGGCAGCTGCGGTGCTCTGAGCACCTGCAGCTGAGGGCTGGGTCTGGAGCAAGGCACATAAAAGTAGGACTGTAGCAGGGAGCAGTCCAGGGGGGCTGATACCCCTTTAAGAAGGGGACTTTGGGCACCAGTCAGAGGGCTGGGTGCACACAAGGGGTGTGGCAGAGCCAACCCCAGAGCTGGGGGGTCAGCCTGAGGGGATAAAGGCTGAGTAACCCCTGTGACAGAGTGGACAGGTTACTGGCCCTTTAAGGCTAGAAGAGTAGCAGCCTGGCCACACCTCCTCTGCTGTATATAAGGAGAGACTAGGGAGCAAGGAAGGACAGTCTCTGCCAGGGAGGTGAAGGAGCAATATCTCCCAGAGAAGCCTTTCTGCTCTATACTCTCCAGGGTGCTGATGCCTGGAGAACCAGTGGGACCCAGACAAGGTACAGAAGCTGTGCCCAGGAGGGAGCCTCTTGGATGCGGAAGGCTTGGCCAGAGCCTAGGGTATGGAGGCCTGACTGAATGGATTTTGGGGACTTGTGGTTGGGTTGCTCCTGAGTCTGGAGAGATGGACCTGGGTCTATAGGGTGGAGGCGGATGAGCCGGTAGCCCCAGGTACGCAGGACATGGGGTAGTGTCCAATAAAGACTGTGAACAAAGACCCTTGGGATTGTGTGGTGTGTCCTGAGAGGGTATCCCCTGCCTGGAAGGAGGGGGATCAGCCAAAGCTCAAGGCTGATACGGCATAGCAGGGGGTGACCTAATTCCCCGTGAGTGCGACCCCAGCACCCTGTGTGCTACAAGGGCCATTAGGTTTTCTCCTTTGTTGGTGATCAGAGCTTCTTAGTTCCTGTGATCTGGTCCGTGCATTGGTATTTGGAGATACTCTGGTTTTCTAGAATCCATTCCCTTTCCTGGTTCCTGTGTGAGGAGTGCTTTTTAGGGATGTGTGAACACCCGGGGGTTCGGGGTTCGGCCCATTTGGAGATGTTGCCAAGTTGCTACTTCAGTGCGTATCTCATTAAGAATGCTAGGGAAATTAGCTTTAAAGAGTTTATTGTGGTCTCGGGTGATGTTTACTCCTAAATATTTAAAGTGGTTATGCGCTATTGTGAAAGGAACTTGTAATTCAATAGCCCGCTTAGCGTCATTGTCTTTCACTATTATTAGTGCCTGGGACTTGTGGTAGTTGATTTTATAACCTGAAATACGGCTAAATTGATCTATTAAATGGAGAACCTTTGGTACTGTTGTCTCTGGTTGCGTTAGATAAACTAGCATATCGTCTGCGAATAAAGATATTTTATACTGTGTGTTCCCTATTTGTACGCCTTTGATTTCCTGCTTCTGCCTTACGGCGCACGCCAGTAGTTCCAGGGTTATATTAAAGAGTAAGGGGGATAAGGGGCAACCTTGCCTGGTTCCCCTAGTTAAATGAAAAGGTTGTGAGAGATCACTGTTAATTAATAATTACGAGCTTGGTTTTAAGTTCAAGGCCTTAACTGCTCGTAGAAAATTCCCTTTTATGCCCATCTTCTCCATGATAAGGTATAAACACTCTGGTTCACAGCGATCAAACGCTTTCTCCGCATCTGCGGAGAGGATTACTGTAGAGGTTTTTGATTTTTGGGCTGCTAGTAGGAGATTGACCGTTTTCCTAATGTTGTCAGTTCCCTGCCTGTTAGGTATGAACCCTGTCTGATCAGGATGGATCACCTCTCTGATAATTGCTATCGATCGATTTGCTAATGTTTTGGCAAAAATTTTATAGTAAATGTTCAGCAAGGATATAGGGCGATAAATAATTACTTCATTCCTCGGGGTTTCGGCCTTGCTTGGGTATCAGGGTTATTACCGCTTCGTAAAATGTGGGTGGCATTTTTGTGTCTTTATAATATCATTGAAGGTGTTTGTTAGATGGGGTATTATAACACCCCCAAAGGTTTGGTAGAATTTGGCCGTTAGCCCATCAGGGCCGCAAGCTTTATTTTTGGTAAGTTCTTCTATCGTTGATTTTGTTTCTTCAATAGTTATGGGGGCATAAAGGTAGCTAATTTATTCTCGATTAAAGTTTGGGATCTTATACTTGTTGATGAATGTTTTTATCTTTTCAGGGTCTGGACAGGAGGATGTGTACAGTTTTTGGTAGAACTCCACAAAAGCGCGTTGAATATCTGTCTGTTTGTTTACTGTTACCCCGTTTGAGAGTTTAATTGCTGGAATAAAGAACTTTTTTCTCTTGCTTTTTGTCAATTGTGCTAATGTTTTGCCTGGTTTATTGCCATTGTGAAAATAAAAACTTTTGATCTTTCTCAGTTGTTAGGTGATTTTTTGAGTGTCTATAGCCTCTATTTCACTTTTTAATTTTTGTATTTCAATCTGTATCCTTTTGTTGGGAAAGTTCCTGTTTTCTACTTCCAAATGTTGCAGTTGGGTATATAATTCTAAGTTTTTATCTCTCCATCTGTTTATAGCAGATTTAATGGCTATAAAACTGCACCTTAAGACTGCTTTTGCTGCCTCCCATAGGGTTTGTGGGGATGCAACTGAACCCGAGTTCAGTTCAAAGTAGTCTTTTAATTCAGCTAATATTTGGTTTTTTACCCATTCACATTTAAGTAAACCCCTGTCTAATTGCCATGTTTCCCCCCCCCACTGCTCTGGGTCCTTCCAGAAAAACCTGGATAGCAGCGCATTGTGGTCAGTGAAAACAATAGGAATCACCTCACTAATCAAGCATCTCTGCAGGTAGTCTCTTTCTAGTATGCAGTGATCTATTTTAGAATATGTGTTATGCACCTGGGAGTGAAATGTATAGCTCCTAGTGGTTGGGTTAAGATACCACCAGACGTCCTTCAAGTCATGCTGGGATATTAAATTTGCAATATTTTTATGGGTGCTTTTACGAAGTGAGCGTGTGGAGTGGTCCAACTCTGACAACGGTGAATTAAAGTCCCCCTGCACTATCAGTAATCCTTCCATATTTTGTGAAATGAGTGGTAAATATTTTTGGAAGAACTGATAGGTATTTATATTTGGTGCATAGATATTGACTAAAGTCACCCTCTGTGCATTTAGAGTGCCCTTGAGGAGCAGTAACCTTCCTTCCTTGTCCTTTTTTACCTGAACAAGTTTAAAGTTCGTCGCTGCTGCGAACCCTAGCAACACTCCTGCTTTCTTTTTCCTTTCACAAGAAGCAAAAACCTCCCCTATTTGTTTACTTTTAAATCTGTGGAGGTCCTGTCTTAGCAGATGTGTTTCTTGGAGAAAAAAACATCAATTTGTTGGTCTAGTATAAGGTTTATTGTTGTTTTTTTCCATTTTATTGGGTGGTTGAGTTCCATGACCCCTCGTTATGTGCACACAGTGACCCAAGTTACAAAACGCAGAAATTCATAGAGACACTACAGCAGTAACAGGATACGTCAAAATGGGTTGATAGAGGCACAATGCGCATACGCAAGTGCTAGCCACGTGAAATCCCCGCTCCTCCCGACAGGCCTGACAAAACGCAGCGCAACACATGAAAGAGGGGCACGAAAACAAAAATAATAGAAGGACCTGCTTGCTTGAGCACCAGGGCATAGGACCAGTGAAAAAAGCGGTGGAAAAAGGGCCGATCACGCAGTATTACCAGCAGAAGCAACCCACTGATCCCTCACAAACAGACCCAGTAAGCGCCAAAATGGTGGCCGTGAGTCAGGCTGCCGATCCAGGGGACTCTGAGGAGGGCAAGCCAGCATGACAGCAATCCTGATGGAGGTCAGGGCAGCAAGGGCAGAGGCTCAAAAAGACAAACACGAGCTCCTTGAAAAAATAATTCAAGTAAAAACCATGGTGGAGGTGGGGAATAAGAAACTAGAAAATCTGGGCAAACGGATTGAAATAGCGGGGGGGGGGGCACATTTCAGATCTGGAGGACCAGGCCCTAAGGGCAGACAATGAGGGGGCCCAACTAAAAGAATCCCTGCAGTTCCTGCATGCCAAATATTAAGATTTGGAAAATAGATCAAGGCGCTGCAACCTGCGTGTCATGGGGGTAAAGGAAGGTGCAGAAACTTCAGGAATGCAGGAGCTACTCAATCAAATCTGTGCCCAAAACTTCCCCGATCACCAGCAACTACACAATCTTGAAATTGAACAAGCCCATAGATCTCTAAGGCCCAAGCCGAAGGAATCAGACCCTCCCAAATTGTAATAACATTTTCAAAATTCAAAGATAAAGAAGCCTTGCTATCAATGGCAAGAAAAATGAAACAAAACCTAACTTTTATGGGACAAAAAATAAAATTCCAACCAGATTACGCTATTGAAAAAATGACTAATTGGAGAGCCTGGTCAAAGTACTTTACAGAACTGATTGATAGAGACCTGAAGCCACAATTATGGTACCCATCCAAAATGGCAATCTTGATCAATGGGAGAAGAAAAATCTTTGAGGACACTGGAGACCTGGTAATATTTCTACAATCACATAGACCCAGACAGTAAGCAGCAGACTAACAGACCCTCTAAGGCATGACGGAGAACGGGAGAGGAGCTGTGGAGTTTAATTCTGCTAGACAAAACTGAAAATCGAGTTGCCCATCAGCATTTGGCATCCACATAATCTCACATACAGACAACTCCAGCAAAGTGACTTTTCACCTATTCTCTTAAGGTTGGTTATGTATAGATGCAGTTAAATGATTCACATGGGTTTGGGCTGTTTGCTCCCTTTCCTTCTCCTGTAATAACCAGTAAATGTGCCTATAAGTACAGACGAATGAAGCAAAGGAGGGGATGTTCCCCATAGCCACTTTTGCCTAAAACAAAATAAATGGGAGGCCCCCGGGGGGGGGGGGAAATAACAAACAAAAAAGTCAGTAAGTACCCCCACTAATTATTTCAGTTCATCTGAAAAAACTATATCTTTCTAACCTTGGTTTAAGACAGCGACTGCCAGTTCAAGTGTTTATGGTTAATGATTGTGTTTATTTTTGATGTTAATATTATTCTTGTTGTGCATATTGCAAGGTTTTCATGCTACGTCAGCTTCTCCCATCTATGGCTCCCTTCACTCCACCACAGGGGATAAAGTACACCTTCCAAAAGAATCCTCACCAAAAGAAAAAGGCAGGTGATAATCAAACACCCAATAGATCAGACACAGATAGATGACAGACACCCCTATGAGTCTTCCAGAGGGGAATAGACCCCCCCTTAAAATTCCTAATGTTCCCCAAAATGTTAAGAGCCCACCAATAGATTGATCCATTGTATTTTTTAAAACATGTTTAAACCATGTGCCCGAAGCAGAAAAAGTCAAACCCAAATAGCAATAGAATTTCACTTGCTCTAATTTAACATTGTCTAAAACCCAATTAAATTTACAATAAGATTTGGCTGCTACAAGGACTTTGGTTTTCTCATAATTAATTGAGAGGTGATTAGTTTTACAAAAAGATCCCAAAGCTGCCACCATAGTAGAGCAGGAGAGGGGGTTACCTCCGGAGTATACCCAGTTCGCGGACGTGTTCAGTGAGCAGGTGGCGGCGTTTTTTCCCCCTTATCGCTCCTATTATTGCCCTATTGACCTTCTGCCAGACACTGAACCCCCTCATGGGCGGATCTACACCCTTTCGGAGTCTGAATTACAGGTGTTGCAGGAGTATACAGAGACTAATTTGCAGAATGGTTTCATTCCCCACTTCTCATCCCCTGCAGGTTCCCCCCTATTTTTTGTGTCAAAAAAGCTATGGGGTTAAGGCCTTGTATTGATTATTGAGGATTGAACTCTATTACAGTTAAAAATAGATACCCCTTGCCCCTCATTCCAGAGCTGTTGAACAGGCTTCAAGGCGCCCGTGTTTTCACCAAACTAGATTTATGAGAGGCATATAACTTAGTGAGAATACGAACAGGGGATGAGTGGAAGACAGCCTTTAGAACGTGCTATGGGCATTTTGAGTACTCCATGATGTCCTTCGGCCTGGTCAACGTCCCGGCCACCTTCCAACATTTTATTAATGATATTTTTAGGGACCTTCTACACGTTTTTGTTATTATTTACCTGGATGATATCCTTATATTTTCCCAAACGGAAGCAGTGCATGAGACCCATGTGGGGTTGGTTTTGGAATGGCTCTGCCAGAACCATCTATACTGCAGTTTATTGTTTCTGCTACAGGAATTAGTATGGATATGACTAAGGTCCAAGCTATATGTGATTGGCCTGCCCCAGGGTCTGTGGAGTCTTTGCAATGCTTTTTGGGAAGCGCCAATTATTATAGGCAGTACACTCCCTGGTATGCACATTCCACAGTACCCCTCACTTGCCTACCCCTCACTTGCCAAGAACTGGTGAGGTTGCAGCTCGTCTGCATACGCTCCCAGCATCCTCGGCTGTCATCGCTTGAGGACACCACGACTCTCCTGGGGCTTGGCCTTCCTGCCGCCCCAAGCTCCACCGACCAGCGGGCCGAAAAGCGCGCGCCTAAAGGCGCGCGCCTTACAGGTACTTTTCTCCATTTCTTTTCTACTGTACTTCCCCCTCCTATCTTACTCACTAACATGTCTGCCCTATTTTCTCGCCTTTTCTTTCCCTCCTCTCCTTCTCCTCTTCCTGTCCATCTTTTTCTTCCTCTACTTTTCTCCTCCCAGCTTCTTCCTCCCCCCAACCGATCACCACTCTCTAACCTCCCCCATACATCCTTTGCTCCCTTGGCTACTTTCTCTCATTGCTCCCCTTCCACTCCTGTCTCTAGCCTTCCTCGATGCTCCCCTTCTCCCAATCTTATCCCTATTCCTCCTGTCTCTAGCCTACCACGACGCTCCCCTTCTCCCAATCTTATCCCTATTCCTTGCCTCCCCCCTCATCAACTACCATTTTTCTGCTCCCTCTGGAACTGTCGCTCATCTATCAGTAAAGCTCCCTATATCCATGATCTTTTCCTCTCTCGCTCCCTCCAGCTCCTTGCCCTTACTGAAACTTGGATCACTCCCTCGGACTCTGTCACGCCTGCTACCCTCTCCTGTGGGGGTCTCTCCTTCTCTCACCAACCCCGCCCTGAAGGACGGGGTGGTGGGGTGGGCCTCCTTCTTGCTAAATCCTGTCAGTTCCAACCAATTTCTCCTCCCCCCTCTCTCTCCTTCCATACCTTTGAGGCTCACTCCGTGCGCCTCTACTCCCCCCTCCATCTACGTGTTGCTGTCATCTACCGTCCCCCTGGTCCTCTCTCTTCCTTTCTTTCTGACTTTGAGTCCTGGCTCACTTTCTTCCTCTCTGTTGATATCCCCACTCTCATCCTTGGTGACTTCAACATTCATGTTGATGACCCATCTCAGCCCTCAGTCTCTCGCTTCCTCTCCCTAGCCTCCTCCTTCAACCTCCACCTTTGGACCAACTCCCCCACCCATACTAATGGCCATTCTCTTGATCTTGTCCTCTCTAGAAACTGCTCTGTCGCTGATCTCTCCTTCGATCCTCATCCTATATCAGACCACTTCCTTGCCTCTTTCAACATTTCCCACTGTCCCCCCTCCTCTTCCCCTTCTCTACGCCCCTTCCGTGACCTTCAAGCTATTGATCCCCTGGACTTTGCCTCCTCTCTCTCTCCCCTTCTTCCTACAGTCTTCTCTTCCTCCTCCCCTGACTCCGCTGTCTCTGCTCTCAACGCCTCTCTCTCCTCCACACTTGACTCCCATGCCCCTCTCTCTTCCCGCCCTGCCTTCTCCCACAACCCCCGTCCTTGGCTCACCCCTAGTATCCGCCACCTCCGTTCTTGCACTCGTGCTGCTGAACGACTCTGGCGCAAATCCCATTCTCACGCTGACTTCCTTCACTTCAAATTCTGTCTCTCCACCCTTACTTCTGCTATCTCCCTTGCTAGACAACACTACTATGCCTCCCGCATTGAGTCCTGTTCTCGGGACCCTCGCCGCCTGTTCTCTACCTTTGACTCCCTCCTCAAGCCTCCCTGTCCTCCCCCTCCTTCTTCCCTTTCTGCTCAGGATCTTGCCTCCTTCTTCACCTCCAAGATAGACAAGATCCGCCTCGACATCGCTTCCCACTCCTCTCTTCCCACTCCCACCCCTCTCCCTCCTCCCCCTCCTTCTCTCATGTCCTCCTTCTCCCCTGCCTCCCTTAAGGAAATCTCCTCTCTGCTCTCCTCCTCCAACCCTTCCACTTGCCCCCTTGATCCCATTCCTTCCCGCCTCCTCACCTCCATTACTCCCACTGTCGCCCCTTCCTTCCTGCACATCATCAACCTCTCCCTCTCTACTGGCTCTTTCCCTTCTGCCTTCAAACATGCCACAGTCTCTCCTATTCTCAAAAAGTCCACTCTTGACCCCTCTGACCCTTCTAGCTATCGTCCTGTCTCACTCCTTCCTTTTGCTTCCAAGCTGCTTGAACGTGTTGTCTACTCCCGCTGCCTTGACTTCCTATCCTCCAACTCCTCCCTTGACCCCCTCCAATCTGGCTTCCGCCCCCTTCATTCTACTGAAACTGCTCTCGCTAAGATCACCAATGATCTTCTGGTGGCTAAATCTAAACGTCTCTATTCCATTCTTGTCCTCCTTGATCTCTCTGCTGCCTTCGATACTGTTGACCACTCACTCTTGCTGGATTCCCTTCACTCCCTTGGCTTTTGTGGCTCTGTCCATAACTGGTTCTCCTCCTACCTCTCTGACCGCTCCTTTAATGTGTCTCTCTCCAACTCCGCCTCCTCCTCCTTCCCCCTCTCAGTTGGTGTTCCTCAAGGCTCTGTTCTTGGCCCTCTCCTCTTCTCGATCTATACCTCATCCTTAGGCAAACTCATTGCCTCCCATGGCTTCCAATACCACCTCTATGCTGATGACACTCAACTCTATCTCTCTACTCCCTCTCTCTCTCCCTCTGTTCAAGCTCGTCTCATCAACTGTCTCTCTGACATCTCTACCTGGATGTCTCAACGTCAACTCAAACTCAACATGGCTAAAACTGAACTCCTTATCTTCCCCCCTCATCCTTCCTCTCCTTCCTCACTGTCAATAACTATTGATGGAGTCACCATCCTGCCTGTCCCCCAAGCCCGTAGCCTAGGCTTCATCTTTGACTCAGCCCTTTCTTTTAAACCCTACATTGACTCTGTTGCTAAATCCTGTCGCTTCTCCCTCCATAACATTGCTAAGATTCGCCCTTTTCTCTCTGTCTCGTCTGCCAAAACTCTTGTTCATGCTCTGGTCATCTCTCGCCTCGATTACTGTAACCTCCTTCTCACTGGCCTTCCCCGGTCTCACCTTTCTCCCCTCATCTCTGTCCAAAACTCTGCTGCCAGGGTCATCTACCTCGCCAGTCGCTTCGACCATGTGCAGCCCCTCCTCTCTTCGCTTCACTGGCTTCCCCTTCCTGAACGAATCCTGCACAAGCTCCTAGTCTTCACCTATAAAGCTCTTCACAACCTTGCTCCCCCCTACCTCTCTGCACTTATCGCCCTCCATACTCCAGCCCGTGCACTTCGCTCCTCCTCTGTCCCTTCTCTCACCCTTCCACGCCTTCCCTGCTCCCCTAAGCGCCTTCGTCCCTTCTCACTTGCTGCCCCCCATGCCTGGAACTCCCTCCCTGTCCACATCCGCCTTGCCCCCTCCCTTCATACCTTCAAATCTCTCCTTAAAACTCACCTCTTTCGCTCTGCTCTGTCTGACTCTTTATCCTGCTGAGCCACTATTCCTATACCTACGATCGGTTTACCCTTATCCTTGCAACATGGACCTGCCTGCTGTCATTCTCATCGTAACCAAGCCAAGTACGTGCACTTGAGACCTCGCATCTTCATGAATGTTAGACCCCTTGTCTCTCCCTCTGTTCCCCTTCCTAAGTCTCTCCCCCAGCTCCTGTCTCTCAGATTGTAAGCCCTAGGGGCAGGGACCATGTCTATTTTATTACTTTGTAAAGTGCCAGGTACACTGCTGGCGCTATATAAATGTTTGTTAATAATAATAATAATAATACTCCGCAAGAATCAAAGTTATGTGTGGATGGAGGAACAGATGTAGGTCTTTGAGGCCTTGAAGCAAGCCTTTATGCAGGCACCATTGTTATGATACCCCGACCCCTACCGGGCCTTTGTTGTAGAGACAGACGTAACCAGTACCGCCCTGGAACCGGTCTTTCTACAAAAGGCCCCGGGAGCTGAGGATCTGCACCAGTGTGCTTTTTATTCTGGACAACTTTCCGGGGCAGAGCAGAACTATACTGTTCTGGATAGGGAATTGTAGACTATTCATGCTGCTTTTACTGCTTGGTGCCATTACCTAGAGGGGGCATAATGTCCATTGTCCATGATCACGGATCATATGTACTTGGTATATTTGCAAACCACCTGCATTACTAACTCCAGACATGCCTGTTGGGCACTGTTCTTTACTCGTTTTGACTTCCAGATCACGTATTGGCCAGGACCGCAGAACACCTTAGCGGATGCCCTGTCCCGATGCGCAGAAGTCAACGTGGCCACTTTGGCAGTAGGTGATTGCCTCTTGGCCCCTAGGGTGTTTGCTGCCTCAGTATCGCTGCCCCAACTCCAGCAGTTGACCCATGAGGAACCCATCTTAATGGAGAATCCACAGTACATGGTACTGGAGGGGGTAGCCTGGTATCAGGGGTGTATCGTAGTCCCTTAGCAGGGCATCCGGGGCAACATCGAACTTGCGACCTTATTGCCAGACAATTTTGGTGGGCCACGATGCGGCAAGACATTCAACGGTACGTCCTGGGCTGTGCCGCTTGTGCCCGAACTAAGGTGCCCTGCTAACGCCCGTGTGGCCTATTGCAAGTTGCCCCGATGCCCCAGGAACGCTGGCAGAAGGTGGGGTTGGATTTTATCATGGAATTACCCTTGTCACAAGGGTATGACACAATCCTCGTGGTCATGGATCACTTTACGAAGTACTGCCATTTTGTGGCATCTTCAGGCCTTCCTACTGCACAGCGAACTGCTGACCTGGTATTGTAACATGTAGTCAAGCTGCATGGAATGCCTCAGGAGATTGTGCCTGACCTGGGAACCCAATTTACAGCCCGGTTTTGGAAGGCCCTGTTTGCAGCTTTGGGGGTAGCACTCAGCCCAACAACGACCTATCATCCTCAGGCTTATTTATTTATTTATTTACTCAATTTATACCCCGCCCCTCCTGAAAACAACTTGGGGTGGCTTCCAACAATAAAACACATATAAAAATAGATAAAACAATTTAAAAACAGATAAAAAATACAATATCAAATATTAAAATAGGGCCCGGGAAAACTTTAAAACAAATAAATAGGGTGGGGGAGATAAAACCCACTACCCCCCCCAAGGCCTGGGTGAACAGCCAGGTTTTACATCTTCACCGGAATGTCAAAAGGCTTGGGGCCAGGTGAGCCTCCTCCGGGAGGGCGTTCCAAAGACGCGGCCCAGCCACCGAGAATGCCCTCTCCATTGTGGCCCCCCGCTTAACACAGGGGACCTCCAAGAAGGCACCCCCAGCAGACCGAAGGAGCCGCTCTGGGGACGCGGAGGGTGAGGCGGTCCCTGAGGTATGAGGGGCTGAGACCTTGAAGGGCCTTGTAAATCAATACCAACACCTTGAACCTGGCTTGGCATGCTATCGGCAACAAGTGCAGAGCCCAGAGCACAGGTGTTATGTGCTCTCGACGACCCATCCCCGAAAGAAGGTGGGCTGCCGCATTCTGCACTAGCTGCAGCCTCTGAACCAGGCACAAGGGAAGCCCCACGTAGAGCGCGTTGCAGTAGTCCAGCTTCGAGGTGACAAAGGCATGGATGAGGGAGGCCAGGTCCGGGCCAGAGACGAATGGATGCAGCCTCCGTACCAGATGCAACTGGTGAAAGGCAGCCTTTGCGACTGCCTCCACCTGCCACTCCAGATGGAGATTCGCGTCCAGCACCACCCCCAAACTCCGGACCTGCTGAGCTATAGGAGGGCGCACCCCCCCAATCAGGGGACCCACTACCTCCCTCGCTCTCCCCACCAACATCACCTCCGTCTTATCGGGGTTGAGCTTCAGTCTGCTCTGCCACATCCATTCAGTCACAGCCTCCAAACACTGGGATAGCACCGAGATAGCAGGGTCTGCGTCCATTGAAAAAGAGAGGTACAGCTGAGTATAATCAGCATATCATCAGCATATCATCATCAGTGAATTATTTTCAGGACAATTGGTTTCCCCTCCTCTTTCTTACTGAATTCGCCCACAACAATGCCCCTAACACTTCTATCAGGGCCTCACCTTTTTTTGTAACGTATGGATAGCATCCACGGTTATGTGTTCCGTAACTTCCAGCCTGTTCGGTCCTAGTGGCCGGGGCCATGGTGCAGCAGTTACAGGCAGCCCATACCCATGCCCATGCCATGTTGGCAGCTGTCCATCAGATATAAACAACAGGAAGACCAACACTGCCGTGAGGGTCCCCAATTGCAGGTAGGAGATCTAGTTTGGGTGGATCAGCGGCATTACCCCTCTCTCAGACCCTCTGCAAAATTGAATCAACGATTTACGGGGCTATTCCCTATTCATAAACAGGCTAACAGTGTCACTTATTGAGTGCAGCTCCTGCCGCACCTCCATATTCATTCTACCTTCTATGTTTCCCTCCTAAAGGTCGCACATGCCCCCCTTTCCCTCAAGCTTGTGTTCCCCCACCACCCGTGGTAGGTGTTAGTGAACCTGAATATGAGGTGCGTAAGATATTAGACTCCCGCATCAAACATGGGAGATTGTTCTATTTGATAGACTGGAAGGGCATACTGCCACGGACCATTTGTGGGAACCAGCTGGTGCAGTGCAGGCTCCCTGTTTGGTACGTACGTTTCATAGGTTACACCCTTCTTGGCCTCACCCTCAGCACCTTTGTATGCCTTGGGGTGTGTGTGCTGTCAGGGTATGGAGGGGCGGGGCCCACAGGGACAGTGGAGGAGGGGGCTGGGGGCAGCTCGGGGTGCCCAGGAGGTCGTGCTCCCCACACTCCTAGTACCTGTGTCTCTAGAGGCTTCCCCTGCTTGCAGTCTGCTGGGCCAGCAAATGCAGGATGAGAGGCAGCTGCCTTCCCCTGCTTGCAGTCTGCTAGGTCAGTGATTACCTGATGAGAGGCAGCTGCTGAAGTGAGGGCTGGGTTTGGAGCAAGGCACATAAAAGGAGGGCCATTAGGCTTTCTCCTTTGCTGGTGATCAGAGCTTCTTGGTTCCTGTGATGTGGCCCATGCGTTGGTATTTGCAGATACTGTGGTTTGCTAGAATGCCTTCCCTTTCCCTGTTCCTGCGTGAAGAATGCTGTGTGCGGTGAGTGATTGTGTTCGAGTAGTGTGTGCTTCTGTCTTCCTTACCATTGACCTTCCTTGCCTTCCTGTGTGTGGTTGCCCTAATCTCTCCCCGCTCCCCTCTGGGGTTCCCAAGGCCTGGGGGGTAGGGACCCCCTCCTCACTTGTTTCCCCTCCTGGGTCCTGTGTGTGCGGAGGATCACTATAATCCAGGGTGTGACATCTCTGGTAGGCCCACTGATGAATGGTGGCTGGGTCAGGTGCCTTGTAGCATACAATTGATCACACAGCAATACACCATACTGAGGGCTCCTTTAACATTAATAGTGTGTGTCTGTGAGTAGAGTTTGTGTACTTGTGGCTTGTGCACCTCTCCTTCTTTCCTGTTTCCCCTTGCTATGCCATATTCCCCACAGACATCAATGTAAGACCTGACTGTTCCACCAGGCATTTGGCAAGGGAGATGGGTAAGGGTGGGTTTTTATTTTTATGGGGGGTGGTAAGGGTGGGGTATTCTTTCCTCTCTCCTCTTTTTTCCTGGGGGGGATGTTCCCCCCCCTTTTTTCCTCTTCCTCCTTTTTAGATGTTTTATGTTTGTTGTTTCTGTATTTTTATATGTGTATTTTTATATTGTTACATATTGTAAGCCGCCCTGAGCTGCCTTTGGCAGGAGGGGCAGGATATCAAATGTTTTAATAAAATAATAAAAATACCAGCAGGTCAAGGCTCATGACCTGGACCATGTAAGGGTCTGTGTCTGTGACAATGTGAACTTTAAAGATCACTAGGCATGGGGTTTGTAAATCAATTGGCTTGGGGATGTGGAGGTCAAGCAGCGAATGGATGTGTGGGTATGGAGCAGGGTGGGGAACCTCTGGTCTGGGACCACGGTGGCAATTTGGGACTTCACTATGGGCCACATAAACTATTCTACATCTGCCCCAACCCCTCCACTCTCCCCAGGTAGCATGATTCCCCACCCACCCCAGTTCCTGAGGTGAAAGGGCAACAGAAATCTCTCCCCTTCTCCAGCTCTAGGTGGAGGAGGAGGAGCACAGGTGCCTCCCTCCAGCCTCAGGATGGCTTCCTGGATCTCGTGCACCTGATGTGTGGTCTCATCCATCAGCTCCTGTGCCAGATGCTCCCTGAGCTACTGGGCCTGTGACCTCAGGGCCCGGTTCCACAGGGCAACCATGGATGGTGGTGTTGGGGCCAGTGCCCCTTCCATTGGTAGACTGTAGCAAGGCAGAAAGAACAGCCATTATTTCAGACTGCCCCACTCCTGCCTTCCCACCCCAGTATTGCTCCCATCTATTGTGCCTGATGTCTTAGTAGCTACTATTGCCCCTACACTCCATTCCCCCTTGTTTAGAATCAAGCCCCCAGCAGCCCACCATGGTGCCTTCCCTCCCACTTGCCACACATACCATCCCTGCATGTGGTACCTGTGTCCCATGGCTCTTTTGCTTCCTCCCCCCCACCCTCCTGGCCACCTGTGAACACAGTGAATAACAACATCTGTGTTAATGAATGGTAATACCTGGATACTCCCTCCTATGGCTGTGTAACCCAGGTGTCCACCCATGCATTCACTTACCAGTCCTGTCAGCCTCCATGATCTTTGAGGACTCTGTGTTTTGTGTACCCTCCACCTGCACCTGTGTTGGCTCTGCAACTGGCAGCTGACTCTCTGGGTCAAGGAGGTACAGGTCATGGGTAACGTGGGGGAGGTAATGGGGAGCCAGGGATGCCGAAAGCAGTTTCAGCCCTAATTACTTACCGGACAGCTGGACTGGGGAGCGGAGCTGAGGGCGGAGGCTGAGTCCTGCAGAAGCAACAAAGTTTCCAGTCAGCCTATGGCAGTGCTGAGGGCACATGCCGGGGCAGCGCGCCGAAGGGCTGTGCACAAAAGGATGCGCCCTTTTGCGCAGCCTTCGGAGCGGACCGGAGCAGGAGCCTGGATTCTGTCAAGATTTAGATAAAATAGGATGAACTTGGGAATTATTTAAGTTATTAGAGTGTATGGGGTAGGGTAGAGGGCCTTGTTATACCTTCCTTTTGGAAATTAAAAGGGAGGTTTCTCTGGAGCAGATAGGACTGAATAAGGCTGAGGTCTTAAGGTGGTTGTGCTGGGAGATACTAGCGGAGGGAGAGGGCAGGGGTTATACTAGAGTGAATTGCAAGTAAGAAAAAGGGCCGCCGTAATGACTAGGAAGTGATGACAGCAGAGCCCTCCTATCCCTGCCCCAGATGACCATCTCCCCCAGTTATCACAAGCCAAACAAATGAAGATGGACAAATTTCTGTTGCCCTCCCAAAAGATACAGGAGTTTGAAGATATGCCTCCACTTGAATCTCCGACCTCAAGTCATGAGGCCATGCAGGCTAGTTCTTTCTCGACCTCTATTGGTAGCCGGGGGCATTCCTCCCCTAAAGCTGGATACCAAGGAAATAAACAGGGAGATGTGCCTATGGCTGACCTGCTGGGAAAGCAATATTTTATGGTAGCAAATCTAATTAAGAAATTACTAGCCAGAGTGGAGGGGATTATAAGCCACTTGGTTGTACAACAGTTGGCTTTAGACCAGATAGTGGTGGCTTTGGCAGAATTAAAAGCAGATTATTTGGGACGGGAAGTACAGAAAATGATGCTAAAGCAGAGTGTAAGTACCCAGAGGGAGGACAAGGATAGAGTGGAACATCAGAACCCACAAGTTGAATCTCCAAATAAAGAGAAGGAAGGGCTTATCCAGCTCCCTAAAGATAAGTTACCTACCTATACGCTTAATAACTTAGCTTTAGCATTTAGAATATATCCCTTGCCGAATGGATCTTTCCCCCAGTGGAGTACAAAATACGACATTCAAACTCATTTATCAGCAATACTCCAGGTCAGGATCCCGTGGGGACATATAGGATCGTACCAGATATTATCTGCACCTAGAAATCTCCAGAGATTAGTCATACATTTTAAATTGCGCCAGTTGGTGGAGTTTATAAAGGCACAAACCCAGATTTTTTTTCCCTGAGGTATTATTTTGGGGGATGTCTGCAGGGAAGTGGGTGAAGTAGCCCCGCTTATAACTACGCAGCGGTATAAAGCTCAAGCCCCGAGTAGACCACATAGTGTTGAAAAAAGAAAAGAAGAGAAAAGTCTAACAAGGAAGGCTGGCTCCCAAGAGAGTAAGGTGCCCATACAGGAAAGGCTCTTGGGAATAGCTATGACTGAACAACAGAAGGGATTGGAATTTAGAAATCCTGAGGAGAAGGTTAATGAGGAGAGGAAAGAAACTAGTTTCAATGAACATACAGAGGAATTGGACATGATGGATATTGCTCCAGTAGTCCTGTCCCCATTAGGGAAACTTTTGATCTCGTTGCAACCATCTGATAGGGAATCAGACTCTGTGCCCCAAAGTCAGCAGCATCGGCTTGATAATGTAGATAATGCAGATTCTTCTAAATGATTTGTTGCGTGCCATGACAATAGCCTAAATATCTGTGCTTGGAATTCTGCAAGGTTGTCTAGACATTTGCATGAGGAAGATTTTTTGCTTTACTTAAATCAGTTTCATATTATATGCCTGCAAGAAACCTGGGAAGTGTTGCCACTGAGCTTACCTAACTATAAGGTCTTTTCTATGAGGCACTTGTTTCTACAAGGAGGGGTAGACCAAGAGGAGGTCTGGCCTGCCTGGTGACTAATAGCTTGGTTCTTCAAGTTCATAGTATTCTTTCTTTACCCACAATAGCTCACAGGATAAGATTAAAGATGGATCAAGAAGAATATATGATAATAAACGGGTATATTCCCCCATATTATAGTGATAGTACTTGGGAGAGATTACAAGAAGCTATGGAGAACTTGCAAGATAGATTCCCCAAGATACATATTATACTAGTAGGGGATTATAATGCCCGAATAGGACCCAATAACTGGAGTCTGAGGGACCATGGTATAGTCCTCCAATCACCGGGGGGGGAGTAGGGCTGTTAAATCGTTCATAAAGAGATCAAACTGTAAATAATTTAGGATTAAAATATGCTGCATTGACTAGAGACCTGGATTTAATAGTTTTGAATGGTTCAGGTTTTCTAGACCAGGAAGGGGAATTTACCCATATTGGACCACAAGGGGCCTCTGTGATAGATTATGTAGCTGTATCCCAAAATATACTGACAAAGGTTAAGAATTTCCAGGTGGGGATAAATGCCCTAAGCGATCATCAACCATTAGTTCTTAAACTAGACCAAAATGTTAGCAAGATAATTTTGAGTGAGGGTAGTGATAATTCCCACTTGGAATTGCTCCCCCAGCGTAAGTGGGGAAGCTCTTTGATCAAAGAATTTGAGGAAGTATTCAGAAGACAGGATCTGGTGAGTCTCCATGATGCTATAGTGAGCCTGGAGGGAGAAGAGTTTAGAGTGGACAACTATGATAGGATTATGAGCCTGATATATGATCAAATATTTAGTGCTAAGAAGGAAAATAGGAAGGACCATTTAAGATCAGTAGGAAAGCCATGGTTTGACCAGGAGTGCCGGGCAGCAAAAATAAAGACAACCCAAATATACGCATTATTTCGTAGAGAACATGCAAAGGAGCACTTGCAGGCCTTCTATGATTATAAGAAGATTTATGCTAAATTGATAAAGGAAAAAAAAAGAGCGTATTGGAAGGAAGGATGGAAAAGAATGCAGGAAGCAGCTGATAGTAAGGACTATGGAACTTTTTGGAAATGTATAAATGGGATATTAGGGAAGAGACCTTCCCAGGCAGTTTATGCAGTTCCAGCAGAATCATGGGAGAAGTATTTCCAGAATAGTTTTAATATTGCAGAGATCCAGGAAAGGAAACAGGAGATAGAGTTAAATGAGACCCCTGAATGGCCTAAATTGACACAAAAAGAAATAGTGAAGCATATAAATTCAACGAAAAGAAAAAAAGCTCCGAAGGTGGACTGTACACAGATTGAATGCATAACAGCTAATCTAGATTGGTGGGTTCCAATGTTAGTGGCTTTATTTAACACTATTAAATAATGTAACAGGGAAAATGTCAGCTACCTGGGGAACAGCAGTTGTGATACCCATATTTTAAAAAGGTGAGCACTCGGACCCTGCTAATTATAGGCCAATAAGTCTGATTAGTGTAGTTAGCAAACTTTATACTAAAGTTTTGTTGGAGAGACTTACTAGTTGGATAGAGGACAACCAAATCCTACACCCGGAGCAGGCAGGATTTCAACGCCAATGGTCAACAGTTGAACATTGTATTATGCTGTTTCATCTGATAGAAAAATATAGGACCAAGAATAAGCAGTTTTTCATAGCCTTTTTGGACTTACGTACTGCTTTCGACTCAGTAGGCCGGCAATTATTGTGGGGGAAACTGAGAGAATCTTCTATAGACTATAGGCTGCTTTACCTGATACAAGTAGTACATCAAAATACAGCATTCAAAATAAGAGTAGATAGATTGGGTCACTTATCTGGATGAGTGGATTCAAATGTGGGAGTCAGACAAGGATGTGTGCTGGCTCCCACATTGTTTAATTTATGTATCAATGCCCTGATACCCAAAATGGCGCAGGCTAAATTCCATCGACTGAAGCTGGCAGCGCGAGCCTTGGGATGCCTATTATTTGCCAATGACCTGGCTTTGCTCTCACAAACTAGGGTAGGATTAAAGAGGCAGCTTAATGAGTTTGCGATGTATTGTAAGTTAAAGGCCCTGAAAATTAATTACGATAAATCGAAAGTAATGGTATTTACAAGAGCTAGGAAAAAATATAAATGGAAGATACAGGGGAATATGCTAGAACAAGTACCCATATTTAAGTACCTAGGATTGCAGTTCCAGCAGACAGGAAGATGGAAAGTACACATGCAAAGGGCGATAGAGGCTGTTAGACTGGTTATCAGAGCAATAGCCAAATATTTCTATAATTCCAACAGACTTGAGGTCAGTTCTGCAATCCAAGTGGGTAATGTAATGGCTAGGGCCAAGCTCCTGTATGGAGTAGAACTATGGGCTCCCTTGACAAAATTGAACTGGGGGAGTGTGCAATTTCAATTTCTTCAAAAGCTACTTAGGTTACCTCCAGGTACTCCTGCGGCAGTGGTTATACTGGAAGCTGGCCAAGTAGGTTGGGAGCAGGAGGGTTGTCCTATGGTGCTTAGGATGTGGCTGAAAATCCATAATAACCACCAGAAGGGCCTTATGGCATTTTATGTAGCTGATGAGTTCCAAAATTCTTGGGAATTGGCGATTTCCTCCTATTTGAGGAAAATAGGCTTTTCTAGAGAATATTTGGATGGGAAGAAGATGGGGACTATGAAGAATATGATCATGACTAGATTAAAGGATCTAGCTTGCCAGGAGGACATAGCCATGGTGAATCAGACCCACCACCTCAAAGAATACTTAAAATATATTCCAAGTATGGGCGAGATGGCCCCCTACTTGCGAGGAAAATTGACGGCAAGAGGTAAACATCTCATATTATGCGCTACACTAAATGCACTCCCAACTAGAATATTACAGGGGAGAATACAGGGGACGGGTTTTAGCGATAGACTATGCCCATTTGAGCAGGAAAATGTGAGGTCTCCCGAGAAGAGGGGAAAAGGGGGAACCCACGGGCCTGTCCAGCAGCTCACTCTGTCCACGCAAGGGACTCCTGGGGGAAGGGGGTGCACACGTTTGGACTGAAAAAGAAGTTCCCTCAGGTTGTAGGGTGGCCCACAAAGCCTCGTTAGAGACAGGGCCGTTTCATCATAGGGAATGGGATCAGTACAAGCATGTGCAGGCCCCCTCCTTTGCCCCCAGGGGGACAAGGTCCCTGCCCACATGTTCAAACCCCACACCCTTCCAAACCCACAGTGACAGGGGGAGAACACCGCATGTGGAACAAGTGCGGGAGGGAGAGAGACCCTAGGATGGGGGAAAGGGGAACAGGGGGCAACTCCCACCAACCTCAAGGAAGGACACTCAGGGCTACCCGGAAGCAGATCGCAGTGAACACAAAAGACAACACACACTTACAGACAACCGTTCACTCACCCAACACTCCACTTGCGCACACCACATGCTCTCCTCGCACTCTCACACTCTCGCTGTAGGGATAAGGATCTCTATCGCACGCAACGCTCTGGGGGCCAGCTTCACAGTAACACTGATCGCCGGCAATTGCAAGCAGTGCCGGCCAGCCTTAAATACTCTTGGCTCCGCCCCTTTGCGCATGCAGTCGCGCTGAGCGTCGCAACGTCGTTGCCGCCCCTGCCCCCTGCCCCTCCGATGCAGAGGCGTTCTTCCTGGCGTGGTCTTGCTTCGGCCGCTCTACTTCCGGTTCTCGGGGAGCACCGCCCCCTCCCTCCCCTACTAACGATGCTTCGCGGAGTGCACCCCGATCGGGGGTGTTGGCCTCTAACGGGTAGTTCTGGGGTTCGGGGTCCCTGCCTTTCCTCCGGGGCCCCCTCCCCCCCCTCCGCCCCCACGCCCTGACAGAAAATGTTGAGACGGTGCAACATGTTCTTTTTGAATGTCAAATGTATAAGGAAATAAAGAGGAAATACTTGGATGAGTTGCTGGAAAAGCTCCCAGGAAGAACCGCTCTAACTTTAATGTGGCATGCAATAAATACAAAGGAATTTATTCCAGCTGCAGCTAAATATTTAATAAAAGCTATTAATATAAGATCTAGATTTATGCAGTCTATAGCATTGGAGGATGGTGAAGAACCTGTCAGGAGAGGATATTGACATGGCACAAAAAAAGTAAATATTAGGAGGGGGTAGGATAGATCTTGAAGAGAAATTTCCCCGATGGGGTCGTAACAAGCTTGTTGACAACGGATTATTTAATGTATGGAACGACGTGATGGAAGAGTTGAAATAGTATAAGACATGGATTGGAGGAGCTGATAGAACCTGACCTAATTTTCTGGGACTTAGAAGTCCTAAGGAGTTAAGGAGGCTGAAGATTTAAACATTTTTGATGATTTAAAAATTAATTTAGTCTTAAAAATATTTTCATGTGTATAAAGGAAATGTGTGATTTGTTGTATGTCTTGTATGTATATGCTATAGCTCTGACCACGTAATAAATTTTTTTACTTTACTTGGGTAACGTGGGTAGTGTCCAAGTCCTTGGAGTCATACCCTGGCTGCAGAGTGGGGGCAGGACTGGACACAGAGGGCTGTTCCCTGGAGTGCCTGGGCTCAGTTAGGGGAGTGAGAGTAGGTGCAGCATGGACTGGCAGCAGGGGAGGGGTGTCCATATGTCAGTGGTTCCCAGTGAGGGTGGTGCTGATGAGGTGTGGAGTAGCTATAGCACCATCCATGCAGAAGAAGATGAACATGAGCTCCATGAACTGCATCATTTGCCGGCCACGGCCAGACTTGAGGTTGTTGTCCTTGACCTCTTTATAGCCCCTACTCAGGTTGTTTGCCTGCTGCTGGCACTGGCTCATGCCCCAGTAGTAGTAGACTTTCCCCATCTGGTCAGTGATTTCCTGGAACACCCTCATTTATGCGAGATGCCTGTGAACATGGTGATGAAAGCAAAACACATAGTTGTAGATACCATCAACCGGTTTGTTTCAACAACCCGCCCACTGATTACTGGTTTAGGTGCCATTGATGGTAGAGAATGGAAGATAATATTCTAAGTAATAAAGAAGCCACATTCTGTACTAATGGAACTATCCAAGGGGTCTTCAAGAATAGCCTCATATAAAGCATGCTGTAGTCCAGGTCACAGAAATGTAATCCTGTTGTTAAAGCTATTAATAGGTGGTAGAGGTTGTTGAGTAATAGATGTCTTATAACAGTGTAGATGGAGGCATGTCCAGAGCATTGGATTGTGTAGGACAGGAGTGAGGAAACTGCAGTCTATGGTCCAAATCCAGTCCATGGCTTTTATTTTGCCTCTTTCCAGTTCCTGAATTTGGTCAATGAATCTTGCTCCTCCCCTCATACACTGAAAGAGTGAGCTCTGGGAAACGAAGCAGACATGGGGGCATTGGCTATTTTACACGAGCAGAATTGATTCGAACTGGCTTTTAATGCGAATTAATTCATTTGGGGTTATTCAGAATTTGCCATTTACACAATCATTTTTAAGGTGGATTAATATTTAATGCACACTTGCAGTGTGAACCGTCAATGTGTATAAAGGGTCTCTGGGAAGACCGTTAAATCCCATGGTACAGTGTGTCTGGATCTATGTCTAATTTTTTTTTCATTGTGAAACCATGTCCCTGCAATTTAATCTTTCTCAATGGGGTTCCTATTCACTCTGCAGGCAACAGACATTTTTTCACATGCCAAAAGGGCACAGAGAATGAATGTACATGCTGTTTCCTTCCCCATAGCCTTGGAGACAGAACCCCTGCCTTCATGCAGTTAAAGGACAACTTTGTTTTTACACCCCCACGGGCATGCTAGAGTCCTTCTGTGTCTCCTACAATGCCTGCTTTGATCTGCAAAATCAGTACGCCACACAGGGACAGCTGGGATACCATAGAGATACGGGTGGCTAGAGAGGAAACATGTCTATCTGCAGTACACTATGGCATTTGGGAGTTAGTGCTAATTAAATGTTTACACAACCACTAATTCAGACTCCGCTTTATGCAAGTTCAATTATATCCTCAAAAATTAGGTATTCAGGCCCCACGTTAAATTTTGAATTTGGGGTCCCTAATTTAGACTCCAGTGTTCCCACGATCGCATTAATTCGAACTGAAAGTCAATTAATTCAATTTAATGCTCATGTGAAAACAGCCATAAACTCCCAGGTAGGGGATGAATCCATGGCATAGATCCAAGAACTGGACTCTCCTTTTCTTTCCTCCATCTTTAAGTGCTCTCAACCTTACCTCGGTGGGTCAAGGAAACCTATCTGGCCCACAGAGTATGTCCCTTTTTCACACACACTCTAGCACCAATAAAATGGGTGTTATAATTTATTATACATGTTGCAGGGCACCCATAGAGCACACCTGCAGCCCTGCAACATGTATACTATGTAACACTCAAGAGTGTCTGTGTAAACAGGGCTTATGTAATCATCCAAGTGGCTTACAGGAGGAAAAAGACTCCCCATTCCTGGAGTAGGAGCTGCAGGGATCAATTAGGGTGGGGGAAAGTTCTGTGTGTGGAACTTGTTCAGGTTGATTGAGCTGCAAAGGTTAATGGAAGCTGGAAGCAGTGGTAGTAGGAGATGTGAGTGTAGTACAGCGCAGAGTCTATGGGTAAATGGGGGCTGGACATCCAATAGCACAAATTACTTGGCAAGTCTGGGGCATTAATTTTAAGATTTTTTTGTTCTTTTGTCATGCAGTAGCATCATATTTGTTCCAAATCTGGCATTCCTGCTAATGTTTGTTGTAGTGAAAGACTGTAGAATGTCTTTCCTTCAGAAATCAGTCATAGATTACATCTGATTGCATCACTAATTTAAAATAAACAAACAAAAAAATTTAAAATAAAATAAAACACTGAAACAATTAGAAAACGAGGATGTAGGCAAACCTAACGTGATTTTCCCCCCGAAGTAGATAATTTCAGTCCTTTGTTTTAATTAGAAATGTTGTTTAGTCTTAACTAGAAAATTTATTAAAATAAGTGGGTTATTTTCCAATAGGGAAAAAATAGAAAATCAAAATGCCATGTAATGTATTTATTTTAGACAAGCATAATAGGAGGAGGAGGCAATCAGCAGCTGTGATACACTCATCCTTTGCCATTGTTGGAAACTGTTCGACTTTTTGGTAATTCAGTTGTCCCAAATGAGAATTCTGACCTCTTGCCAACTGAAAATCCCTTGAGGAGGAAAAAAAGAGGCAAGGCTCCAAGAAGGAAGTAATAAAAAGGAGGGACTCATTCTAAATTGATGAGGAAACTGCAAGAATAAATCAGGGAAATCAAGCATTATGTGGTAACTGTGCTACAATTTTATGCTTCTTTACACCTGTTATTAATTGAGTGACAATTCCTATTTACAGTGGGAGACCCAGGAAGTGTTGACACAGAATGAAAGATCCTTGCAATATTGTAGAGCTGAAGATACTCTGCTGAGGAGTAGCTGATAATTTAAAGAATAGTGTGCTGCTGAATTTGGAAAGCAAGTTACTTTCTCTGGCTGATTCCTCCCTCCCCCCCTTCAATTTAGGGTCATTAAAAATTAGTAAGTAGATTTCAGCTTCCACTTGGGATTTTTGCTGCTGAAATCCAGACACACACTGCTTGACAGGCTGAGCTAACCAGCAGTGTCACAATGTGAATGAGAGTATAGAGGAGCAAAGGTTCTAAATAACGAACACATATCCTGGTGAACAAATATACCTGTGGTGACATTTATAAGTAGAATGTCTTCAGCGTGAATGATTTCCAACTAAGTTAATAATATGGCTGGCAAAACCAGAACAATAGTTTTAAGCATACATATTCTTAATTTCATAAAACCTAAATCTTTCAGGATTTTTACATTATGTAGCATATTGTTGGAAAATATTGTAATTTTTGATCCTACATAAAAATGTTTCATTTTGTGCGGTATATATACTGCCACATTGTTCTTGCTTTAATGATACAATGCAACTCTAATGCTCATACTTGTGAATAGAACATTAACTTTGACATTCAACTTATTATATTAACTAAGTAAGATTTCTCCCACACAAATGATCATTTTGTAATTTAGAGCTGTGAAGTCCTGTACAGTAGTTTTTATTACAGCAGTATCCCCATTCATTCAGTTCATGCTTTTCCCTATAACTTAAGTAAAATCTAATTAGCCACCTCTGTTGCTTTCAGAAGACTTTGAGGTCACATTCACAAACAATACACGTGCAGGGAGAAGCTCACAAAGTGCAGCCCATGCAGCATTATCCTGTGAGTCCTTGTGCTATGTGAGAAGCTTTCTTAAATGAACAAGCTCCAGCAGGAAAAGCCTGTGATGTCAGGGTTATTTTCATTGGGTTTTTAACAGGGTGTTTTGAAATGAGCAAGGCTTGGGGGAGGACGGTGGCCACTGAGTGGCACTGCTGTGGAGCACCCACTCAGATGGAGTACGTGGGGATACAATTCTAACAGCCATGTCTCAGCGTGGGTACCGGGGAAACTGCCTTGCACTCTCAGACCATAGGGGGGCGGAGGAAGCATGCCAGGCTGGCATTTGAAATTGACATGTCCTGGCGTGAGTGCTGGGGAATCCAGACTTCCCAGGGCTCGCAGCTAGTTTCTGTGACTTGCAAAGGCAGTGAGCCTATGAGTAGTGGGCTAGTCTGCTGGCGTGGCTGGCTGCTGCCATTCGTCTGGGCTGGGGATATGTGGCCACGAGTTGCCATGCACATTTTTGGCTTGCCCTACATTCAGCACTCCAGATTTCTCAGCAGTGCTCTGAGAGCGGCCATGGAGTGGGTGCTGTGTGGCTCATTCCCCTGCTCCACCTTCAGACAGTCGGTCGGATGAGTGGCTCCTGGGTGGCCATGCGTGGTAGCATCTCATTAAAAAACACCCATAGGGCAAAGCCAATCACACTGCAGCCACACTCATAAGCAATGTCGCACAGGACATGGTTTGGGAGCTTTCCACTGTGTGTTTAAATTTAGAGTATTTGTCCTGTTCATTTCTAAAACCTTTAGTACTTTCAGATGTGGTATTTGTTCTGCATAGTAGCTGTTTCTGTTGCATCTCAAATTATTTTTTCCATGTCAGTGACACATCCAGCTATCATTTGTGTCTCCTATGACTGAGGTTATTTTGCAAAATCTACATTTGTTCTAGGTTACATTCTCTCCTTGGAATACAGTATCAGTTTGGGGGTTTTATCATAAGAGGGTCCAAGAGGAGAACATCTTTTGTCTTGGTTAAAAAAATATATAATTTTTTCATCTTATTCCTTAAATTGTTGTTTAAATTTAAAGGTTAGTTTTCAAGTGACATTCTACTGAATTTGGAACTGATTCAGGTGTCTGAAAGAATAATGTTTCTGCTGTTGATACACCTGTTCCATCATTATAACTCACTGACTTAACATCATCAGACAAAGATTCTTCTTGTCTTCATTTTCTTTGGTGAGGATTTGCTTATTTGAAAAAAGCTTAGTTCATCTTATGGGTTGTGAAAAAATGTATACATTTCTAACCCCTTCTATTTTTGTCTCTCAATTTACCCTTAATGAGTCCACCTTATCTCTTGCCCCTCATTCCACTCAGGATGTCCCCAATGGGTTGTCATGTGCTCTGCACAAAACAAAATAAAAGAAAGTATAGGACACTAGAGGTAGGGAATGTAAACTAGGCCTCAACTTTGATTCTTTGATGTATCTAGAACATTCAGTACTGATTTGTACAGGGCAGGTAATTTACCTTCACAACCCACCTCAGCCACCTACTGAGCCATTTCTTTATTATATAACCCAGAGACAGGCTGTCCTTAGCATTGTACTAACTGGAGAGGGCTATTGTCAGCACTTCCCTTCTATCACCAATCAAAGCACATGACAGTATTCGCCCTCCCCATCCTCCCCATGGTATGGAAAAAGGACTTCACTTGAGTCTGAATATCTGTGTTGTTCTCCTTTCTGAAATGGTTAGAACAGTGTTTGTTTCTAGTTACTCTATCAGGCTCCTTTTTCAACAAAATATTTTAATTAGTAGTTGGTAAGTACATAGAGAATTATTATTATACCTTTGTGTCATACCTAAGAGTTTTGAACAGCTCAGCTGAGAAGCAAGTAGACTAAATTTTCAGTATCAAACTGTTTTCTTTGTCTTTCTTGGAATCCCAGACTAGCATGCCCCCTCTAAGCTGATTGTGTCTGTAAGCTTATATATGTTCTTTGATGTATTAGGAATCTTGATAATCATAGTCCACAGAATGAGAGGTCAAATTACTCCTTCCTAATCAGGTCTGGCTAGTTTGATTTTTGTGCATCTGCACCCTTGAGGTGGTAGAATAAGTACTGTATCCTAACGATCTTGGAGGCAGGCAGTTCACTATTGTCCTACCAGTTGTCAGATAGTCCCTGTAAATCAGAGCTGCCAGCAATACACAGGACATTTTAAATCATTCACTGATTAAGTCTCATATCTTAATTCAGGTAATGCAAAGTAATACAAGATTTAACAAGAAGTATGTCTGTTTCTGCCACACCAGCCTTTTGAGAATGTGAGACTCTGTAGCTGTGGGCCACAGTTGGTTGCTTGATCTATGCTCATTAAAAATCCCAGCCCTGCTGAGAATGGCCTTAACGTGATTCAACATGGCCTTGCAGAACAAAGTCACATGGTTATTCAGTTTAGGCATTTACACATCCTGGTGGTTCTGTAAAAACTCGCTTATTGCAGATTCTGCAGAAATGCCATCCCCCAGTCCTCTATGAGTGGCTGCGTCCTGTCCCTTGAGTTTATTTAATTCTTCTATGTCATGTTCTGTTCTTCTTTTTCAGAATCCTTGAATATCAGATTACCACTCTTCCAACCATCTTAATTAGATCAGAAACGGATAGGAACAAAAATATCCACAATTAATATCAGGTATTACAGATAGCTTGGCGGTTCTACAGTAACGATCCTGTAACTGTGGAGATTGCTGTTTAATGCATTTATTAATGATTTGGAAAAGGGTGTTAAGAGTGAGGTGATCAAATTTTCAGACGACACCAAGTTATTCAAGGTAGTTAAAACACGAGCAGACTGTGAGGAACTGCAACAGGATCTTACGACACTGGGTGCCTGGGCATCTAAATGGCAAATGAGATTTAATGTGGACAAGTGCAAAGTGATGCACGTAGGGAAAAATAATCCAAACTATGCGTACACAATGCTGGGTACTAAGCTAGGAGTTACCACTCAGGAAAAGGATCTGGGGGTGGTTGTGGACAATACAATGAAATCCACAGCGCAGTGCGCAGCAGCAGTCAAAAAAGCAAACAGAATGTTAGGAATTATTCGGAAGGGGATAGAGAATAAAACTGAGGATGTCATAATGCCTCTATACAAATCAATGGTGCGACCGCACCTCGAATATTGTGTGCAGTTCTGGTCGCCCCATCTCAAAAAAGACATAGCTGAACTAGAAAAGGTACAGAGAAGGGCAACAAAAATGATCAAGGGCATGGAAGGGCTCCCGTATGAGGAGAGGCTTGGTAGGTTGGGGCTCTTCAGTTTGGAGAAGAGACGACTGAGAGGAGATATGATAGAGGTCTATAAAATCATGAGTGGTGTGGAACTAATAAACAAGGAGCAGTTATTTACCCTCTCAGCTAGTACTAGAACTAGGGGACACTCCATGAAACTCATGGGTGGCAAGTTTAAAACAAATAAAAGAAAATATTTTTTCACTCAGCGTATAATTGGGTTGTGGAATCTACTGCCAGAGGCTGTGGTAAGGGCCAGTACTATAGCTGAGTTTAAAAGAGGTTTGGACAAGTTTCTGGAAGATAGATCCATTAGCAGCTATTAGCCAGACAGGATCAGGGAACATGAAGAGAGCTCGGGAGAAACAACAGGTAATGGATCCCCCGTTGTGACCTGCTGGGTGCTTCTTCCAAGCCACCATGATTGGCCATTGTCGGAGACAGGATGCTGGGCTAGACGGACCATTGGTCTAACCCAGTATAGCACTTCTTATGTTCTTATGAGGTTAATCCCCAAACCAGGATACTGGATATCACCATTTACTGAATTACTGTTTATCATATTACTGCTTACTGCATTACCAGACCAGTACAGAGAGAGGGAGGAAATATATAACAAGGCAGAATCTCTGTAGGCTACTGGTCCTTTAAGAGGGACTAGCACCGGCTCAGGCAGGGGTACTAGTGGGGATGCCGGTGCTGCAGTGAGAGTAGGACAGTTCCTGTCTCCACTTCCCAAGTTTGCTTGGTCTGTTCAAGTTACCATTGCCACGATGCCATGCCAAGGAAGAGGGTGCCCCTGGAGGGGGAGGGGGCTGAATTTCAAGTTCCTTAATTTTCTGACTGCTGCTGGGGCCTGTACTTGCTGCCTTTTTTGGGTGGGATTTATTTCTCCATGCAGTTGCAGACTGTTTTGTGGGGGTTGTTGTATTTTTCTTGAGTGAATGTCTCTTGCTAGCCTGCATTTTTGTGCACTACTTGGTTGGCATAACGATAAAGTGGGTGTACTCACTGGTGATGGTGGTCCATGCTGTGGGTACACTACTGTGTTTTTTTTTAACTTTATTTCTGTATGCAGTTGCACTTTTTTGAGGTTGTTGTCTGGAGTGATTGTCCTACTCTTGCTAGCCTGATTTTCTGTGTAGTGCTTTGGCTGTGGGTTCAAGAACTTTGCAACAACTTTCTGAACTTCCCAAAGTTTCCAAAGTTTTCTGGTGTTCTGTGCTTGGGTCTCCGAAATCTGAGGCTTCAGGAAGAACACCAAATTGCATCTGAGTACTCATACCGACTTTTCGGAACTTCGAAATTCTGTCCGAATACCTGGAAATACTATTTGGTTCAACCCTATTTTCTATGGATCTGTCTTTATACTCTCCATTTCCAAAATATATCTAAAATACTTTATTTAATCCACTATACTTGCATTTTGTTTATGGACTCTGTCAGTAGGAAAGAAGCTGTGAGTGCTACATGAAGCTATGTAGCACTCACAGCTTCTTTCCTACTGACAGATTTTTGTTGCTTTACTCTCCTGGGCTCCTATATGCATTGTAATCTCATCAGATATGATACCACTCTGTTCCATCCTTCCAGTACCTCATGTGCTTTCTTCTGGAAAAACTCCTGCGCAGAAGAGATCCCAAAGGGAATTTGCAGGAACCACGATCTGTCAAATGACATGTTGAAAGCTGGCAGGTTGCTGCTTCCCTCATCCAGCTTCACTTGCCAGTATCTCAACTGAGCATGTAACACGCTGGATTAATACAGCAGCAGCTGACAGTACGTGGCGATAACATCCAGTGTTTTTAGACTTTATTACATTATTACCTTATTAACATTTCTTGGAACTGTGCAAATTCAGACCCTTTCTGAAATCTGTATTTCTCTTTTCTATGCAACTGTCACTGAGCTGACCCGTTCTGGCAGCTATTCAGCCTTTATTGCTATCCTTGTTTATATTGCCAATATAAGTTATTTCTCTGATTTGTTCCTTTCACCTTTTGAAATTCTTAATGTGAATATGAGTTGTGCAGGTGTGACAAACACATAGCATTTCAGACTTTGTTTCCCTTTTGTGATATTATTGAATTATCCATTTCCCTGCCACATTAAATTAGTATTCCTTGTACCTAGCCAGCCTTGCTTGACTTGTGCACAGTAGTCATGTCTCACCAAGTTTCATCTGTCTTTCCCTTTGGAACATAACTGAATAGTGCACCTGGGTCTATCTGTAAGCAGTTTTGCTTCTTTCATCATTATTATGGCACAAATGTAATTCCTTTCATTGTCATTGTTCTGCATGCCATGAGCAGTTCTGAATACTGATCATTTCATCCGAATGCTGCTCTATAGTCATATGTGCTTGTGTTGGACCTTTGTCTGACAGTCTGGAGTGAAATGACTTAACGTGTGTGTTTTAAACACATTTCCTATGAAGTCAGGTATATTTAAGTTCTGGCATGTTGTTGTTTATCTGACTGTTTGTTATTTCTCTCTGCCCATTTTGACATTGCCCCATCATACTCTTTAGGGTTTGGTTTTGTGCGTGTGTGCGTTTGCTTCTGGCATTGCTGTCAGTCTCGCATTTGGCTATGAGCTGGGGTTGAATTGCACCTCTTGCCAATTACTGCTTAGTACTTTCATTTGTGTCTTGAACACTTAATCTGGCTGGGCTATTCTTATGCCTTTCACATGCCAGTTTATTTTTAGGCAAGAACACTTCTTGCAGTTCCTTAGAATTTCATTGATTAATCACTTATTAATTCAACTAGCAATATCTTACCTTTCATATAATTATTTACATCCATGAATTTATAATTGTTTATTAATAGCCACTGCCATGTCACCCACTCATCTGTAGTTCCTCCTAGGTCCTGATTTCACTAACACTATGTTTTTCTCTCACTGCAAGTGTTTTTCCTTATGTATCAGTATGCTTCATATATTTCAGATAGCTTATTTGGTCTTTTCTCTGTTCTCTTTATGGGATCTTGTTTAAGAGAAATGCCTGTTAGATTTCTCTACTACTCAGTCCAAAGCAGATTTGCAAGTAAACTTCTTTCTGTTCTACTGACCAACTATCTGCACCTGCTGAGTACAGGTAATCAGTTCTTTCATCTAGTCGAGTTTTCTGATATATTTCTTTTGTCAAAGAAAGAGAATCACATTAAGCCACAAATCTCTGACTTTTGATAGTCATGCAGTGTCATCAACCTTTGGTCTGTAAACACTCTTGTCTACATAAACATCTTGACTTGCTTCCTTAAAGCATCCTGTTCTAGCTCCTCTCATCCAACACATGTCATTTTCCTGTTCTTCTGTGAATGCAATTCTATTTTATTTTGAGGCTCTGATGGTGTTGTATTGATATTCTGTTTCATCCTTTCATTCAAAATCATACCTTTTGGTTTTTCTTCCTTTCTTTCCCCTACCTCTGCCTCAAGACTATGTAAGTTATGTAGGTTTTTGCCTTCCCACATTCTTTTCTCATCAACTAGATTATAATAATTTAAGGTATATTAAATGTTGGACTTCAATGACTTCTCATTACTACTTTTATGTAATGGGGAAGATCTGATCTCTGGATACCGTAGACTTTGTTGTGTCTATAGAAATTACTGACTCAGAACTAAGTGCTAAGAGGACATTTTGATAACATTCTATTGGCAGGGAAAACCTCTGTGTTCCAGCCCTTTGTTTAAATGACTTAAATGTCACAGGCAGAACAATCAAATGACTTTTGATGACTTTAAGAGTCATCATTTTAATGACTTTCTTTAAACTGGCTTCTGGGTTGATTCATACTTCTGGCTACGACTAGCAGTAACTAGTCTTACTTCCTTAGAGTTGCACTCTTCTTTCTTTCACCACTATTTGCAATATTTCCAAGGCCTTCTTGCTGCTGTTGAGGGTTTTGGAGTAGTGGATGTTCAGAATTCACACCAAATCACTTTACATTTCTCTCCTTCTGCTAGGGCTGGCTGATTTACATATGCTGTTGTTTCTTCTCCTCTAGCTCCTGCTGTCATCTTCTCCTTTAATAGTATGGTTATGAGGATGGATGCTATTATTAGTCTCACATGCTTACATAGTATGGAGTCATTATAGTCTCAGTGGAAGAAAGGGAATGCAATGATTCAATTACAATGGGTTTTAGAGGAAGAGGCTTATGAGTCACATACTCTTTTTATATTTTTTTCTTATTTTCTAACCTTTGTTTTTAGCTATCTTTTAAAAAAATTGGTTATAAAACTGCCTTTAATGAAAATTCTACTCTGTTTTCCCCCATTGATCCTTGTGATGAGAAACTCCTACTTGAATAGATCTGAAGACTGCACCAGATAATCTCCTGCTTAAGATCAAATTCTAACTCCCAGTCAGCAAAGAACAATACAGTTCTTTTGAAGATGTTTACTAATTATATCCTCCAATAACTTATCACTTGCTTTTAAGGCAGGAATTGGAGATCCATCACTACAGTACTACTTTGGAGAGACGCATCTGTCTAATACAGGGGTGGACAAAGTTCCCAACCCTAAAAGCCAAAATCTTCATATGGCCGAGAGTCAAAAGATGCACACACATACATGCTAATACTTAGGCCTCTTCTGCTTCATGATTGGCTGGTGGACTCAGTGCTCGGCAGTCCTGACTGCTGAGATTTAGGAGTGTGCATGTTGTTTTTGTTATTACAATAACAATAATGAAAATTGTCATTTTCATTTTCTTTATTGTAATAATGAAAATGACAAATAATAATAATGAGGAAAAAAACCCAAAAATGACATTTTGTTTTTGAAATAATGGGAAAACACTGAAAAACGTATTTATGGCTATAACTTTTTGTTTCTTATTAAATTATGATGAAACTTGGGGGGATTGTCCCCCTATGGAGGGCACTATGTGTACCAGCTTTCAAAAGGATTTGATAAAGGAGACCAATTTTAGAAGCAATTGAATGTTGTACTTTTATGAAAAGCTGCATGCATATTCCTGGATACAACTTCTTTATATTTCATCTAATTTGCATGAATACTATGTACATTCACAAGTTTAACACTCCTGCCAAATTTCAGAATGCTTGGATAAAGTGTTCTGATGTTATAAGCTGTTAACTTAAAAATGCATTTCTGGATGTAACATTTTTATATTTCATCCTATTTACAAGAAATGTGGCATAAATATATCCCACACCTTCCTTGTCATTTCTACTAAACTACAGGACAATTTGAAAAAGGGCCCCAATTTTATAAGCAATTGAAATTGTCCCCTTGAAGACCATTATTCAGATACATAGCAGCACGGCAGTGTCAGTCAGAAGCAGGCAACTGGCATGGCAAGGGGAGGGAGGTTGTAGGAGGGAGGATGGGAAGCAACCCAACAGACTGACAGACACATTCACTGGCCAATTACTGCATGCTTCCAGCTTTACAGGACCAATTGGTGGTGGTTTTGAAGTGGGCATAGAAGGAACATAACTGGAACTTTGGTGATATCATCCCAGCAGTCAGGAGACATAGTTTACACATCCAGGATGGCCAATTATCATCACAATCACATCATGTAGCATGGTGACAGAGGACATAAGAGAATCTTAATTGGCTCTTTCCTTAACAGATGCTTCTGACTTCCTGGTAAGAAGTGGGGGAGAGAAGCTGGGATGGTCACAGCACAGAATGAGGATATTTGGCTGACATTTCTGCTGATCAACTGGCATCACAAACTGATCTTATACCACAGTGACACATAGGAGAATCCCTGGCATAAGCTCATTCTCTGCATGTGCTGTGCAGGCATATAAAATTGGAACCCTTTATAACATCTTTCTAATATTTGGTAGAGAAGACCCTGAAAGTGTGAGATACAGCTCTTACAAATTTCATGTACAGTGGTTGGACTACAAAGATGTTAGTCAGAATACAGTTATAAGTTAATTGCTCATACTATTGGTATAGTTTATCCAATGCTTCTGAAAGTTGGTATTTATAGTAATCATAAGAGGTGGTATACATCTGATGAGTTTAATCCACATTAGATTAGAGACAAAGGTGTTATAGCCACAAATGTATATGTAGATTTTTGCAAAATAACATAATCCAACTGCTTATACAATTGGATTCCTTTATTCAATCTTTCTGGAATTTGGTACTTGTAATGCCTTCCATTTGAGGTAAAAGCCCCCCATGTCATCTAAATATAATGGATAACAAAAAAGTTTCAGCTGAAAATGTGTTTTCCATTGAAATCAATGGAAATAAAAAATGAACGCAAAAACAAAAACGACATTTTGATATTTATGAAAAAAACCCTGACAGATTTCAAAAACGAAAATGAAAAACAACATGGGTCCTTGGTGCAGACGTCTACTGAGATTCTGAAGAGCAGCTGCAGAACAGAGTTAGATTTTATTTACAGCACTGGATTTCACCGTGGTCTACAACACAAAACACAGATCAACATCAACATCATCACAATGGTGAGCAGCAGTCCAACTATAACTAAATCAAACTGACAACCCAGCAAGGTTAACTCTACCCAACAACCAACAGAGAATAAATAAATAATATTATCCCATTGACATATTCCAGATTCGGACATCGACTAGCTGCATACAGCTTGACAATTGGCATTAAGGTGTGAATGTATAAATTTCCTTCTTTTCTCAACCAAACCAACAAATGTTGCTACCATAACCAATTCATCTGGTGTTGTCAAAGTAATTTTAAAAAGCTGCAGCTGCAATTCAGGTATTGAGTCTCGGGTATAATAAAGACAGGAATATTAAGGCAGTGTGGGGCCCAGGACCGGCACCGGTTGAGAGCCAAACTTGAACTGTCCAGTTTTCCCACCCCTAGTTTAATATGTAAAATGTATTAAAATGAAACCAACAACATCCATATTGGGACAACAAGTAAGATACCTATAAAGAGGAATATAGTGTTTTTAAAAGATCCTTGATTTTCATAAGGTAATCATGCTTCCCATATGTGTAATTCATTTCTCTTGCCTTTCAGCACAAAGCAGAACAGCACTCTGAGGGCTTTTCTTGAAATAAACCAAATGAGGGAAAGTTTCCTTTTAAAGTATTCATAAATATCTTCAATTTTTTTATAAGAATCCCAAATTCAATATTCATTAAAGAAAAGTTTGAGTTTACATTTTCAGCATGTCAGCACAAATAGGCTGTTTTTACATGAGACAGTCCCACTCATGCCCACTCTGCTGTGTGGGCATCAGTGGGTGCCACCCATGTGTGTACTGTGACTGGTGAGTGGGTGTGTGTGCACACTCCTGCAACCCACCCATCCCCACTCACCGCCCATGTATCTTGAATCATGGAGCAACTAGAGACAAGAGAGGTTGCTCCATGAGTGGGGATGCCTGGTGTGTGTGTGTGTGTGTGTGTGTGTGTGTGTGTGTGTGTGTGTGTGTGCACCCATGTGCACCAGCACTCATGTGCCGCCCACGCTGTGGTGCACACATCCTCCCTTCATGCTCCTGTGGCTCGTATAAAAATGGCCTTAAATAATCTAAAATTCAACCAGTCCTCTGGAAATATTTTAGAAAGGATTCAAGATAAGAAAGAAAAATTAACAAGTGATATAAAAGTTCACTGTTAAATTGTACCAAGCTACAGGTATTGCTTCAAAAAATGGAAAAGCATTTCAAATGAGGTAAATAGGACTGAGCACAGACACTGGCAGAAAAAAGGAAAAAACATGATAAGATAGGCCAAGAGGGAATTTGAGGAACAACTTGTTAAGGATATCAAATCCAATAGCAATCTCTCCCCACCCCCCAGTACATCAGAGGCAGGAATCCTGTTAGTTGGTCCAGTAGATGATCAGGAAAAAGGGAGTGCTCAAAGATGGTAGCCAGATCTCCCAGCCTGAAGACCACATTACCAGGTGACTGGGCAATAAAATGACAAATGAAATTCACTGTGGATAAGTGCAAAATGATGCACATAGAGAAAAATAAATAATCCTCATTTTACATAAACAATACTAGGTTCTGATCTGGGTGTAACCACTCAGGAGAAGGATCTTGGAGTCATTTATTTATTTATGGGTGAAAACAGACATGACGCTAGCCACCCTTTAACCACTCTTGGTGGTTATTTATGCATGTTGCAGGGCTGTATTGGTGCCCTATGTAGCCCTGCAACATGCATAAATGACCACCAAGGGTGGTTAAAGGGTGATTAGCATCATGTCTGTTTTCACCCTATTTTTCATTATTTTAATCCTGCCTCTCCTGCTTGCGCAGCTCGAGACGACTTACAAATATAACATTAAAATATAACACTAAAACTAATCATTAAAAATAACTTATAAAAAATTCTAAAACAGACCAAAGGGGGATGGTATAAAATACAGAAAAAACCCCTACCTCTCTAGCCCACACACCCTTCACCCATCTCTCTCACCAAACACCTGGCAGAACAGCCAGGTCTTGCATTGACATCAGAATGAGGATAGTTGTGGATAGTGCCTTGAAGACATCAGCTCAGGCAATGCAAATACTAGGCATTTTTTCAAAAGGAATAGAAAATGAAAGGAAAATATCATAATGCCGCTGTATAAATCTTTGGTAATGACCCCACCTTGAATATTGTGTGCAGTTCTGGTCACCCCATCTCAGGAATGATATATTAGAATCAGAAAAAGTTCAGTGAAGGGCAACAAGGATGACAGAAGGGATGGATCAACTTCCATATGAGGAGAGGCTGAATAGGTTAGGGCTGTTTAACTTGGAGAAGAGGCAATTATGGGGGGATATGATAAAAGTTTATAAAATCATAAGCGGTGTGGAAAAAGTAAATAGGGAACTGTTGTTTGCCCTTTCTTACAATAAGAGAACAAGGGGACACTCTCTGAAGTTAAATGGCAGCAGATTTAAAACAAACAAAAGGAAGTACTTTTTTCATTTAGTGGAAAATACAGGTGTGGATCTTGTTGCCAGAGGAGGTAGTGAAAGTCAGCACCATAACTAGGTTCAAATGGAAACTAGATAAATTCTTAGAAGATGGAGCCATAAATACTTACTAGATGAGACTTAAACCCCTTGGCTAACAGAAATTGGTTGGCATGGTACACCTTCATGGCCTGTATTTGTACTTCTATCAAGCTACTGTAGCTGTCCACTGTTGGAGACAGGATGTTGGACTCAATGGACCATGGGTCTGACCCAGTATGGCACTTTTTATGTTCTTATGTTTTTATTAAGGACATACAGGTCTGAGAGGCACATTCAGTCTACTAATGGGACTACTAAAGTTAGAAATTGTGGGTGAAAACAAATGAGACAGTAGTCCATGAGTTGCCTGATGGTCAGTTTGATGGCTGCCAGATGGTCGCCCACTTTCACCTCAGGGCAGGAAGCTGGCGGCTACCAGACAATGTCGTCTATAGAAGGTTGGTGACACAGCCCAGGTTAAGGCTCAACCAGACAGTCTAAACTGGACTAATTTGTACCCTCCCATCTGTTCAGCCCCACCCAGCCCTGCCATGAGGTGAGGTCCAAGCTCAGGGGAGCCTGCTCACCCCAGCTGGAGCAGGACCCTGGAGGAGTGCACTTGCCCTGCCCAGGCGGACTCACAAAAAGCTGATATGTGGGGAGGGCAGAGGATTCAGCTGTTTGGAGCATACACCCGGGACAGGCGAGTGCGATCCTCCATCTCTTCATCAGTAGTATGGCGGGCTGGGTGAGCACACTCTTCTGGCCCCCCAATCAGCTGTTTGGTGGCAGCTCCTTACGGGGGCATTATCCTGCTCAACAGCAGGGGCTTGGGAATTCTGTCATAAGAACATAAGAAGTACCATACTGGGTCAGACCAATGGTCCATCAAGCCCAGCATCCTGTCTCCGACAGTGGCCAATCATGGTGGCTTGGGAGAAGCACCCAACAGGTCACAATGGGGGATCCATTTCCTGTTGTTTTCCCTCATCTTCCGTCATGTTCCCTGATCCTGTCTGGCTAATAGCTGCTAATGGATCTATCATCCAGAAACTTGTCCAAACCTCTTTTAAACTCAGCTATAGTACTGGCCCTTACCACAGCCTCTGGCAGCAGATTCCACAACCCAATTATATGCTGAGTGAAAAAATATTTCCTTTTAGTTGTTTTAAACTTGCCACCCATGAGTTTCATGGAGTGTCCCCTAGTTCTGGGACAAGCTGAGAGGATAAATAACTGCTCCTTGTTTATTAGTTATTACTTCCACACCACTCATGATTTTATAGACCTCTGTCATATCTCCTCTGTCTCTTCTCCAAACTGAACAGCCCCAACCTACCAAGCCTCTCTTCATACGGAAGCCCTTCCATGCCCCTGATCATTTTTGTTGCCCTTCTCTGTACCTTTTCTAGTTCAGCTATGTCTTTTTTGAGATGGGCCACCAGAACTGCACACAATACTCGAGGTACGGTCACACCATTGATTTGTATAGAGGCATGATGACCTCCTCAGTTTTATTCTCTGTCCCCTGTCCCATGTGGACAGGCATGGAGGAATTTGTGACGGCAGCCTCCCTGCCCAGATTCTTGGAGGGGTGGTGCTGTTCATTTGAACTGTCCTCCCCACCAACCTAAGGAATTATGGCTGAAGTGGCCCTCCCTCTGGCAGCCAGGAGATCCAACTTGTCCCCATCTCATTTGTTTTCATCCAGTGAAGCATAAAATCTTCGTTGGATGGCTGTGGTCACTGTCTTAGTAGGCATTGCTAATTTTGCTGACCATATTCTAAGCAGAAACATTTTGCAGACCTTAAAAACGAGGGATAAAGTTTTATCTATATGTAATCTGGAATGATTTGGTTTCTTATGTTTTTGAATTAGAACAAATTCAGAGTCCTAGGCCCTTCTTATATGGGCATGGGGGAGGTGGGTGTTCGCCATGGTGGGGGGTGGACATTACATGGTTGCACATCCATCTCCACCCATCTTCATGCACGGAGCAACCGCCATTGTAACCAGTTGCTCCATGTGTTGGATATGGGGGGAGTGCGCATGTGCCCCCACCCACTAGCTGCGGCTGTCACACGGGCAGCCCCCCATGCCCATGCAGCAGATCTGAGTGAGCATGGGTGTGTCGCATGAAAAGGGCCATCGACTTGAGACACTGATAGTTGTTAGGACAGGCACAGCATATATATTACCCTTGTCTGGCAATTCTCAACCAAAAACAGTCTGTGAATAAAATGCATTTACAAATAAGGTTTAAATGAGCACACTTACTAACAACTAAGGCTTTACCTCTAACACTTGTATTCCCCAGGACAAACCTTTGGTGAGGAAGACTGGTGGCGGGAGGGGGGAGGGTTTTCTTTTTGTCTCTGCTCATTTTAGTGTTTTATGTTTTTGGGATTTATTTATTTTTCTATGTTATATTTTATATATGTATTTTATAAACTGATTTTTAATGTTGGAAGCCGCTCTGAGCTGCCATTTACAGGAGGGTGCTGGGGATAAGTGAAATGAAATAAATAAATAAAACACCATATTGAAACACACAGGAATTTGTTCTTGCTTTTTAAACATTTAATGGCCATGGTCAGTTCTTTTAGGTGCTCATCACATAGAAGGTCTCCATCAGATTGCATAGTCACACACACAGGCATATTCAGACTTAAACTACTTTTCATTTTAATTTTTTTCTATTCACAACCTTATATAATTTAGTACATTTACAGAGGAGACTAAACACAGCCATAGCCTAAGTTCTTCTCCCATTGAAGTCCCCTCTTATTGAAGTCCTGGCTAAGAAAAACCAGCTTTGGACATAAGGATTTGACACAGCAGTTTCTAGCAGCTTCCTGAAAATGACAGGAAGTAGAGTGGGCAAAGGCTCCATTTTCCAACAGCCAAGGAGAGAGAAATAGGCAGGAGATAATATGTTGGACCAGAAAGTGGGAGAGGGAAAAATGGAAGGAAGCCAATAGATTTGAAAAGGAAGAGGAAACCAGACACTTAAGCCAGAACTAAATCAGAACGAAAGTCTTGAACCAGTATTTTTACTGGAAACAGGACTGAATCTGAACCATAATTTTGTCTTTCCTGTGAACATGAACGGAAAGAAAAAATGGGTTTCTGATAAAAATTTTTTAAAGGTTTAATTTTCAGGGAGTGGGGCCAGAGATTACCTCCACACCTGCCTGGCTGCCTCAAAATTCGGAGCAGCTGTAGCAGCAACTAGACTGTTCGGGGGGGGGGGGGGGGAGAAGGGGGAGAGGTGCTGGCTTTGCAGGGCTCGTACTTTCCCCCCACCACCCTGCTGGTGACATCAAGCTCTCCTCTGCTCACCTGGGAAGTCTCCGCAGAGAGACTGCTACAGCCACTGGTGCTTGCTGGGCTGGGAGAACATCGCCGCTCCTTTTTCTTCAAGTGGGCAGGGCTAGGGATTCCCTCCATACCTGCCTGACTGCCTCAAAAGTGGGAGCAGCTGTGACAGCACCTGAACTGCTTTGGGGGAGGGGTGTTGACTTGCCATAGGCACATGCTATGGGGTTACGCGCTGAAGGGGCACAACCAAAGGGGCGTTTCAGCAGGGTCCTGAAGGTTGAGGGGGGCTCTCTTGGGGTGGAGTAGTCTTGGTAATTTCAGAGCATTATTTGTAGCTGGGGAATTAGTGAGAGGGGAAGAGTAGGGAGGGCTATAGGAGTTTAGAGGGGGTGGGGGGTGCAGTCACCCCTCTATGAGAGGAAGGCGGGAGTAGGGAATTGGGCTAGGGGGCTAGGGGCATGGGACCCTGGTGAGAAAAGGGAACCACCTCAAGAGGAGGGGAGTATTATACCCCCTGTGAGAGGGAGGCATGGAGGATTGGGGGATGTAATCTTCCTTGCCACCCGGGTGGGGCAGCCTCTGGAGGTGGGGCTCAAGGCAGATCTCTCAGGGTGGGGGGAACCAGCAACCATTGGGGTTGTGATGGGATGGGGTACATATGGCCCAAGTGTTGTGTGTGTGCTGATAAGATCTGAGGTTAGGGAGCGGTACTTGGTACCAGTCCCCCTCTCAGCCCCCTCAGCAGGTGGGCAGAGGGCCAAGGATCAAGGACTCCTCAGCCTAGAATTGGTGCTGTTTGAATGCAAGGTCAGTTGTAAATAAAACATCTACCATCCAGGAGACAATCCTGGGTTGGGCAGCCAACCACATGTGTATCACGGAGACCTGGCTGGACACTGAGTCAGGACCAATATTGGCCTACCTTATCCCGGCTGGGTATTCCATGCAGCACCAGCCTCGGCTGGAGGGACCGGGGGGTGGTGTAGCCATTATTTTTAAAGATAAAAATTCCCACTGTCCCCCATCCTCTCCCCCTTCTCTACGTCCCTTCCGTGACCTTCAAGCTATTGATCCCCTGGACTTTGCCTCCTCTCTCTCTCCCCTTCTTCCTACAGTCTTCTCTTCCTCCTCCCCTGACTCCGCTGTCTCTGCTCTCAACGCCTCTCTCTCCTCCACACTTGACTCCCATGCCCCTCTCTCTTCCCGCCCTGCCTTCTCCCACAACCCCCGTCCTTGGCTCACCCCTAGTATCCGCCACCTCCGTTCTTGCACTCGTGCTGCTGAACGACTCTGGCGCAAATCCCATTCTCACGCTGACTTCCTTCACTTCAAATTCTGTCTCTCCACCCTTACTTCTGCTATCTCCCTTGCTAGACAACACTACTATGCCTCCCGCATTGAGTCCTGTTCTCGGGACCCTCGCCGCCTGTTCTCTACCTTTGACTCCCTCCTCAAGCCTCCCTGTCCTCCCCCTCCTTCTTCCCTTTCTGCTCAGGATCTTGCCTCCTTCTTCACCTCCAAGATAGACAAGATCCGCCTCGACATCGCTTCCCACTCCTCTCTTCCCACTCCCACCCCTCTCCCTCCTCCCCCTCCTTCTCTCATGTCCTCCTTCTCCCCTGCCTCCCTTAAGGAAATCTCCTCTCTGCTCTCCTCCTCCAACCCTTCCACTTGCCCCCTTGATCCCATTCCTTCCCGCCTCCTCACCTCCATTACTCCCACTGTCGCCCCTTCCTTCCTGCACATCATCAACCTCTCCCTCTCTACTGGCTCTTTCCCTTCTGCCTTCAAACATGCCACAGTCTCTCCTATTCTCAAAAAGTCCACTCTTGACCCCTCTGACCCTTCTAGCTATCGTCCTGTCTCACTCCTTCCTTTTGCTTCCAAGCTGCTTGAACGTGTTGTCTACTCCCGCTGCCTTGACTTCCTATCCTCCAACTCCTCCCTTGACCCCCTCCAATCTGGCTTCCGCCCCCTTCATTCTACTGAAACTGCTCTCGCTAAGATCACCAACGATCTTCTGGTGGCTAAATCTAAACGTCTCTATTCCATTCTTGTCCTCCTTGATCTCTCTGCTGCCTTCGATACTGTTGACCACTCACTCTTGCTGGATTCCCTTCACTCCCTTGGCTTTTGTGGCTCTGTCCATAACTGGTTCTCCTCCTACCTCTCTGACCGCTCCTTTAATGTGTCTCTCTCCAACTCCGCCTCCTCCTCCTTCCCCCTCTCAGTTGGTGTTCCTCAAGGCTCTGTTCTTGGCCCTCTCCTCTTCTCGATCTATACCTCATCCTTAGGCAAACTCATTGCCTCCCATGGCTTCCAATACCACCTCTATGCTGATGACACTCAACTCTATCTCTCTACTCCCTCTCTCTCTCCCTCTGTTCAAGCTCGTCTCATCAACTGTCTCTCTGACATCTCTACCTGGATGTCTCAACGTCAACTCAAACTCAACATGGCTAAAACTGAACTCCTTATCTTCCCCCCTCATCCTTCCTCTCCTTCCTCACTGTCAATAACTATTGATGGAGTCACCATCCTGCCTGTCCCCCAAGCCCGTAGCCTAGGCTTCATCTTTGACTCAGCCCTTTCTTTTAAACCCTACATTGACTCTGTTGCTAAATCCTGTCGCTTCTCCCTCCATAACATTGCTAAGATTCGCCCTTTTCTCTCTGTCTCGTCTGCCAAAACTCTTGTTCATGCTCTGGTCATCTCTCGCCTCGATTACTGTAACCTCCTTCTCACTGGCCTTCCCCGGTCTCACCTTTCTCCCCTCATCTCTGTCCAAAACTCTGCTGCCAGGGTCATCTACCTCGCCAGTCGCTTCGACCATGTGCAGCCCCTCCTCTCTTCGCTTCACTGGCTTCCCCTTCCTGAACGAATCCTGCACAAGCTCCTAGTCTTCACCTATAAAGCTCTTCACAACCTTGCTCCCCCCTACCTCTCTGCACTTATCGCCCTCCATACTCCAGCCCGTGCACTTCGCTCCTCCTCTGTCCCTTCTCTCACCCTTCCACGCCTTCCCTGCTCCCCTAAGCGCCTTCGTCCCTTCTCACTTGCTGCCCCCCATGCCTGGAACTCCCTCCCTGTCCACATCCGCCTTGCCCCCTCCCTTCATACCTTCAAATCTCTCCTTAAAACTCACCTCTTTCGCTCTGCTCTGTCTGACTCTTTATCCTGCTGAGCCACTATTCCTATACCTACGATCTGTTTACCCTTATCCTTGCCACATGGACCTGCCTGCTGTCATTCTCATCGTAACCAAGCCAAGTACGTGCACCTGAGACCTCGCATCTTCATGAATGTTAGACCCCTTGTCTCTCCCTCTGTTCCCCTTCCTATGTCTCTCCCCCAGCTCCTGTCTCTCAGATTGTAAGCCCTAGAGGCAGGGTCTGTGTCTATTTTATTACTTTGTAAAGTGCCAGGTACACTGCTTGCGCTATATAAATGTTCTTAATAATAATAATAATAATAATAATAATACATGGCCGGTTAGGAGGTATCCAGTGCAGACACCAGCTGGTATATAGGGTCTCCATGTTGTATTTTACGTAGCTGAAGACTGGTTGGGGGTGCTGTTGATATACCATGCACCCACCTATACAACAGCATCGCTACATGCTCTAGCAGATCTGGTGTTGGGGGTGATTTTGAGGTCCCCTAGACTGGTTTTGGGGGACTTCAGTAGTCATGCTGATCTTAGAGGGGGCAGAGCATGAGTTCATGGCCTCTCTGATAACCATGGACTTGTCTCAATTCATCAGTGGCCCAATGCATGGGTGGAGGGGCATACCCTGGATCTGGTGTTCTGTACTGGCCTTCAGGTGGGTGATCCAATGGTTGGAGTTGGGGGGGTGATACCTTTTTCCATGGTTGGGTCATTACCTCCTGAAAGCTTATATCTTGACACATGTCAGTCCCCAGCAGGGTGCGGGACCTATTTGAATGGTCTGCCCTCAGAGACTTATGGAACCAGAGCGGTTCCGGAATGCTGTCCCCCCCTGACCTTGACAGTCACTCAGTCGATGACCTTGTGGCCTTATGGAACATGCTTTTAGCTGAGGCCATCAACTCAGTGGCTCCTAGGCATCTGCTCCCATTCTTTCAGTACCAAAAGGTTCACGGAGGACCTGTGGTGACTGGAGCAGAAGGGGAGGTGGTTGGAGTGACAGTGACACTGTACTCATGATGAGTACGACCGATTATGGCATAGGAGCAGTTTGAGGGCCTATGCTATTGTTGCTTGGGTACCAAAGAAGAGTTTCTTTGCTGCCTTTTATAGCGTCTGCAAAGTCTCATCCAGTAGAACGTTTCCGGGTGGTGAGAGGATTTGTCAGTCCTGCCTGTCTCCCACTTGGACGTGGGCCAATCTACTGCCCACTGTGAAATGTTCATTGAGTACTTTGTGGACAAGATCACTTGTATCACCCTCAGCTTTGGTGCAGAATTTGAGACAATAGGAGAACTAGGGGGGTAATGAATGCCCAGTCTTGTCCAGTTTTATGGAATCAATTTCAGATAGTAAAGCCCACTGATGAGGGGATGTTTGGGGCTGTCAGAGCCAACATTTGTGAGTTAGAGTTTGAATGCCCCTTCAAACCCTACATTGACTCCGCTGCCAAATCCTGCTGCTTCTCCCTCCACAACATAGCCAAGATCTGCCCTTTTCTGTCTGTCTCCTCTGCCAAAACTCTCATCCACGCTCTAGTCATCTCACGCCTTGACTATTGTAACCTCCTCCTCGCTGGCCTTCCCCGCTCCCACCTTTCTTCCCTTCTCTGTTCAAAACTCTGCTGCCAGGCTCATCCACCTAGCCCGTCGCTTTGACCACATGCAGCCTCTCCTCTCTCCTCTGGCTCCCTCTTCCTGAGCGTATTCTGCACAAGCTCCTCGTTTTCACCTACAAAGCCCTTCACAACCTTGCTCCCCCTACCTCTCTTCCCTCATCTCCCTCTGAACCCCTACTTGAGCACTCCACTCCTCCTTCATCCCCTCCCTCACTCTCCCACACCTCCCCTGCTCTGCCAACCGCCTTCGTCCCTTCTCCCTCCCTGCTCCACATGCCTGGACTCCCTCCCTGCCCTCATGCACCTTGCCCTCACCCTCCATGCCTTCAAGTCCCTCCTCAAAACCCACCTCCTCCACTCCGCACTTCCAAACTCCTGCTAAGCATCCCCACCCAGGATTATCCCCCATCTGTTATCTGCAAAGTCCCAATTTACTGTAACCAAGCCAAGAACGTGTACCCGAGCTCTCGCATCCTCATGATTGTTGCATCCCTTGTGTCTCTCTCTGTTTTCCCCTTCCCTGTCTCCCCTCGCCCTGTCTTTAGATTATAAACTCTCGAGCAGGGACCATGTCTATCTTGTTCTTTGTAAGCACCAGGTACATCGCTTGTGCTATAGAAATGCTTATAATAATAATAATAATAATAATAATAATTAATAATACCAGAGTCCCCTAGACAAACAGTTGGGTACACTCTATTAACTTCCCCCCCCCACGCACACCCAGGGCCTGGACAAATGCAAGGTCTCAGGACAAGTCTTCTGGGCATGCTCCGCAAGCCAAGGACAGGGATCAGTATTTCAAGGTGAACGCCATGATGTCTCCCCTAGGTGACATCAGAGATCAGAGGGCTCAGGCAGTTCACCTGGATTGGAGAAAGTCCTACCTGGGGATGATTCCCAAAGGGGAGGAGGGGTCAAGCTTAAAAAGTCAGGACACACCCCTTCCAGGTTCTCTGACTTTCTCTTTCAAAACTGAAACATGCTGCTGGCAGGGAGCCAGCTAAGACATGTACCTCATTTGTTTCTACCTGCACAGGTGATGAAACAGAGCCTGTGAGTACCCGCAATGGCCTTTCTACCCTCAGTCCTAGGAGGTGACTACCCAAACCAGGGGACATCCGATCCCCAAGATCTGAGACTCTATTTTAAGTTTTCTTTCCTCTTTATCCAAAGCCTTTTAGCTTAGTCTTGTTGCCAAAACCTGTTTCTCTGTTTTTGCCCAATAAAGTATCTCTTTTGTTTTGTAAAACAGGCTTATGTGTGCCTGAGTGAAAACACCAGTGGCTGGAAAGAAAAAGCCACTGGTACCTTTAAAGGTTAGAAGGTTTTGTACCCACGAAGGGGAGTCCTGACAAGACACATAGGTTCCAGCAGCCCTGCCTACAGAGAGCGACTCTAGGGGGACTGACCTAAGCAGGAGGGGTACCCGGGGAGCCGTGGGCGAAGAGCCAGAGCTGGGCTGGGGCTCACATATCCGGGAAGGTGTGAATCCCTTTCATTTCCTGGTTCCCGGTGGTGGCAGCGATCTTTAGACGTAACCCAGTAAGGCGGGTGGCTTCGCTGTATAGTGCCCCATACTGTGTTTCGTCACAGGAGGACAGGGTGTCGGAGTGTTTGAAGGAGGTGGTGATCTGGCCCCTGCTTAAGAAGTCATCTTTGGATGTTGACTCCCTGGCCAGCTATCAACCAGTCTCTAACCTTCCCCTTTTAGGGAAGGTAATTGAGTGGGCAGTGGCTTGGCTGCTCTGGATGCATCTGGATTGCATTGGGTTTCTGGATCCCTCACAGTCTGGCTTTCAACTGGGTTATGGCACTGAGACTGCACTTGTGGCCCTGGTCAATGACCTCCTCAGGGCTATGGACCAGGGTTGACAGACCCTGTTGATCCTATTAGATCTGTTGGCTGCGTTTGACACTGTTGAACATGAGCTGTTGGTGGGCCGCCTGAGGGACCATGCTGAGGTGGAACCATCTTAGAGTGGTTCAACTCTTTCCTGGCTGGGAGAACTCACCGGGTGGTCCTGGGGGATTGTACATCTTCTCCCTGGGACCTCATGTGTGGAGGCTTGCAGGGTTCCATTCTGTCCCCCCTCTTGTTCAATGTATGCATGCAGCCACTGGGGGAGGTCATGAGGGGGTTTGAAGGTGTGTGGTGTCACCAGCATGCTGATGACACCCAACTCTATCTCTCATTTTCATCAGACCCAGGCCTGGCGTTCTTGATGCTTTCCTGGTATTTGGCAGCTGTGGGGGATTGGATGAGGGCAAGTCATCTGAAGCTGAATCCTGACACGATCGAGGTGATGTTGGTGGGCAAGGATTTGAGGGGTCTAGGAGTGGTGGAGTCTCCTATCATTGATGGGGTCCACCCTCCTTTGATCTCCCAAGTTCAGAGTCTGGGAGTGTTCCTCGATCCGCAACTCCACCTGGAGGCTCAGGTAGCAGCTGTGGCGGGGGCGCATTTCGGCAATTACATCTAGTCCAATGGCTTCGGCCATATATCTCAGACTCTGACCTTGATTTCATCGTCCATGCCTTTATCATCTCAAGGTTAGACTACTGCAATGTGCTCTATGTGGGGCTGCCCGTGATGCTCGTCCAGAGGCTGCAGCTGGTGCAGAATATGGTGGGCCATTTGCTTATGGGAACAGGTCACAGGGAGCTCATAACACCGGGTGTTGTTCTGACTGCCAAGTCTACCGGGCCAAATTCCCAAATTTATTTTCCCAGTTGTAGTTTTTTGTTAATATTAATTGTTTAATATTAACAAAACCAGCTTGCATTCTGCACTCTTCCAACTGCAGGTAATATTGAGCACCTGAGACCATTCTCTCCCAGCCACCATTTCAAGCAGCTGCCCTCCCCTGCAAGGAACCCTTGGAAAACCCCTTGGAAGTCCTGCCCCCAGTTCAGCGTGTGACCAGCTTGCATTCTGCTCTCTCCCCCCTGCAGGTAATATTGAGCACCTGGGACCCTTCTCTCCCAGCCACCATTTTGAGCAGCTGCCCTGCCTTCCCCTGCAAAGGACCCCTGGAAAACCCCTTGGAAGCCCCACCCCCAGCTCAGCGTGTGACCAGTTTGCATTCTGCTCTCTCCCCCCTGCAGGTAATATTGAGCACCTGGGACCCTTCTCTCCCAGCCACAATTTCAAGTAGCTGCCCTCCCCTGAGGGCGGCAGCACTCGGGCGACGCCTGAAGGGTGGCAACAAAAGGGCACTGACTGTTTTGTGGTCATTGTGAGGCTGGAGTGAGGCCCGTGAGACCCCAGCTCCAGTGATGACATCTGTGCAACATAGCCTCTTCCAGCCGTCGCTTGCATTGCCACTGGCCTTCACTCAGTCAGGACTCTCCTGCACCATCCGCAGGCCTGGTTATCCCCTCTGCTGTCATGAATACCGCTCACTCAAATGTCTCCCCTTATCTCCCTCCCTCTCCCTCCAACTCTCCTCTCCTTCCCTCACTGCTGCTGTCTCCCCTGCTTCTCCCTCTCCCTCCTCCTACACGCTTTCTCCAACCTCCCCGCCCCTTATTTTCCCCCTTGCCTATTCTCCCTCCTCCTCTTCACACCCCCTTAACCATTCCCTGCAACCCCCATCGCTCAGCGGTGGCTCCTCCTGCAGGGAGTTATGGGCGGTGCCCCCCAATGCCCTGTGGGGCCACCGCCGCGGCTTTAAAAGTTTAAATTTTTTTTTAAAAAAATATGCGCCACTGTTATGACAACTACAGCAGCCTCTGAGCTGCTGCAGAGGCTGCTGTAGCTGTCACTGAACTCGTTCTCCCTTCGGGGACCCCCGCACTCCACTGGGAGAGGGAGTGGGTCCCCGAAGGGACAAAAAGGTTCAGCTGCTCAGCTGCCCAAAGTGTTTTCCTATGGAAAACATGATTTGGGTGGCTGAACACTTCTGTCCACAGCACATATGGGACGTGCTGTGGAAGGAGGGGCTACAGCCTTCCATTGCGCTCAGTGGGCGCAATGGAAGATCTCACCAGGGCGGTCACACTGACAGCCCTGGCGAGATAGCTTGGCGCGGAGGGGACTGAGGAAGGGGGGGAGCAGCATGCATGAGCGCTTCCTCCCTGCCTCAGTCGCTGGCCGGGTGGGTGGGTGCGCTCCTCATGCTCCGCGCTGTGCACATGGACAGCCAAGGGGAGGGATCGGTCCCGGCCGCCAGCCCCAGTGGCAAGATGGTGATGGCGGAGGCGGTGAGAGAGCAGAGCTGCCTGAGCTGGTGAAGAAGCAGCGCCAGTCCCACCTGCTGAGCCGCAACTTGCAAGGTGGGTGACCCAAGACCCCGCGGCAACAAACCCACCCCTTCCCCCCACAGCCCCAACACACCGAGCCTCCCCCCACAGCCCGGGGGGGAGCTTGGCTGTCTGAGCTATGGGTTCTGTGCCCGGGCAATCCAATGTCTTCTGTTGCTGCCAATGCCGCCTCTGCTGTCTGTGCCACGGGTTCTGTGTCCCGGTAATTGAATGTCCGCTGTTTCCGCCAATGCCACCTCTGCTGTCTGTGCCATGTGTTCTGTGCCCAGGCAATCCAATGTCTGCTGCTGCTGCCTATACCACCTCTGCTGTCTGTGCTATGGGTTCTGCATGCTGACAATCCAATGTCCGCTGATGCTGTCAATGCCGCTTCTGTGCCTGTGCTATGGGTTCTGTGCCATGGCAATCCAATGGCTGCTTCTGATGCTTCTGCTGCCTCTGCTGTCTGTGTCATGGGTCCTGTGCCCCGGCAATCCAATGTCCTCTGTTGCTGCCAATGACTCCTCTGCTGTTTGTGCCATGGATTCTGTGTACCAGCAATCCAATGTTTACTGCTGCTGCTGCCAATGCCGCCTCTGCTGTCTGTGCCATGTGTTCTGTGCTGTGGCAATCCAATGTCTGCTGCTGCTGCCAATGCCGCCTCTGCTGTCTGTGCCATGTGTTCTGTGCCCGGGCAATCCAATGTCTTTTGCAGCTTCAAATGCCACCTCTGCAGCCTGTGCCATGGGTAGTGTGCCCTGACAATCCAATATCTGTTGCTGCTGCCAATGCCGCCTCTGTTGTCTGTGCCATGGGTTCTGCTACTGGGCAATCCAATGTATTCCGCTACTGCCAGTGCTGCCTCTGCTGTCTGTGCCATGGGTTCTGTGCCCCGGTAATCCAATATTTGTTGCTGCTGCCAATGCTGCCTCTGCTGTCTGTGCTATGGATTCTGTGCCCCGGTAATCAAATGTCCGCTGCTGCTGCCAATACTGTGTCTGCTGTCTGTGCCATAGGTTCTGTGCCCAGGCAATCAAATGTCTTCTGCTGCCTATGCCGCCTCTGCTGTCTGTGCCATGGGTTCTGTGCACCGGCAATCCAATATCTGCTGATGATGCCAATGCTGCATCTGCTGTCTGTGCCATGGGTTCTGTGCCCTGGCAATCCAATGTCCGCTGCTGCTGCCAATGCTGCCTCTGCTGTTTGTGGCATGGGTTCTGTGCCCTGGCAATACAATGTCTGCTGCTGCTGCTGCCAATGTTGCCTCTGCTGTCTGTGCCATGTGTTCTGTGCCCGGCAATCCAATGTCTGATGCTGCTGCCAATGCCACCTCTGCTGTCTGTGCCATGGGTTATGTGCGCAAGAAATCCAACGTCTGCTGTTGCTGCCAATGATGCCTCTGCTATGGGTTCTGTGCCCCAGCAATACAATGTCCGCTGCTGCCTCTGCTGTCTGTACTACGGGTTCTGTGCCCCAGCAATACAATGTCTTCTGCTGCTGCCAATGCCGCCTCTGCTGCCTGTGCCACGGGTTGTGTGCTCTGACAATTCAATGTGTGTTGCTGCTGCCAATGCTGCCTCTGCTGTCTATGCCATGGGTTCTGGTACCGGGCAATCCAATGCATTCTGCTGCTGCCAATACTGCCTCTGATGTCTGTGCCATGGGTTCTGTGCCCCGGCAATCCAATAGTTGTTGCTGCTGCCAAAGCTGCCTCTGCTGTCTGTGTTATTTGTTCTGTGCCACAGCAATACAATGTCTGCTGCTACTGCTGCTGCTGCTACCAATGCCACATCTGTTATCTGTGCAACGGGTTCTGTGCCCTGGCAAGTCAATGTCTGCTGCTGCTTCCAATGCTGCCTCTGCTATCTGTGCCATGGGTTCTGTGCCCCGGTAATAAAATGTCCACTGCTGCTTCCAATGCTGCGTCTGCTGTCTGTGCCATGGGTTCTGTGTCCAGGCAAACAAATGTCTTCTGCTGCCTATGCCGCCTCTGATGTCTGTGGCATGTGTTCTGTGCCCTGGCAATCCAATGTCCACTGCTGCTGCCAATGCCAACTCTGCTGTCTGTGCCATGGGTTCTGTGTGCCAGCAATCCAATATTCACTGATGCTGCCAATGCTGACTCTGCTGTGTGTGACACGGGTTATGTGCTCAGGCAATCCAATTTCTGCTGTTGCTGCCAATCCTGCATCTGCTGTCTGTGCCATGGGTCCTGTGCCCTGGCAATCCAATGTCCGCTGCTGCTGCCAATGCTGCCTCTGCTGTTTGTGACACGGGTTCTGTGCCCAGGAAATCCAGTGTCTGCTGCTGCTGCCAAGCCACCTCTGCTGTCTGTGCCATGTGTTCTGTGCCTGGGCAATCCAATGTCTGCTGCTGCTGTCAATGCCGCCTCTGCTGTCTGTGCCATGGGTTATGTGCCCCAGAAATACAATGTCTGCTGCTGCTGCTGCCAATGCTGACTCTGCTGTCTGTGCCATGTGTTCTGTGCCTGGAAAATCCAATGTCTGCTGCTGCTACCAATGCCACCTCTGCTGTCTGTGCCATGGGTTCTGTGTGCCAGCAATCCAATGTCCGCTGATGCTGTCAATGCTGACTCTGCTGTCTGTGACACGGGTTATGTGCTCGGGCAATCCAATTTCTGCTGCTGCTGCCAATGCCACCTCTGCTGTCTGTGTCATGGGTTCTGTGCGCAAGCAATCCAATGTCTGCTGTTTCTGCCAATGATGCCTCTGCTATGGGTTCTGTGCCCCAGCAATACAATGTCCGCTGCTGCCGCCAATGCTGCCTCTGCTGTCTGTGCCATGGATTCTGTGCCCCAGCAAGCCAATATTTGTTGCTGCTGCCAATACTGTCTCTGCTATGGGTTCTCTGCTCTAGAAATACAGTGTCTACTGCTGCTACTGCCAATGCCACATCTGGTATCTGTGCCACGGGTTCTGTGCCCCAGCAATTCAATGTCTGCTGCTGCTGCCAATGCTCCCTCTGTTGTCTGTGTCATGGGTTCTGTGCCCCAGTAATCAAATGTCCGCTGCTGCTGCCAATGCTGCCTCTGCTGTCTGTGCCATGGGTTCTGTGCCTGGACAATCAAATGCCTTCTGCTGCTGCCTATGCCGCCTCTTCTGTCTGTGCAATGGGTTCTGTGCCCCAGCAACCCAGTGTCCACTGTTGCTGCCAATGCTGCCTCTGCTGTTTGTGCCATGGGTTCTGTGTGCCGGCAATCCAATATCCACTGATGCTGCCAATTCTGCCTCTGTGTCTGTTCTATGGGTTCTGTGCTGTGGCAATCGAATGTCTGCTGCTGATGCCAATGCCGCCTCTTCTGTCTGTGCAATGGGTTCTGTGCCCCAGCAATCCAGTGTCCACTGTTGCTGCCAATGCTGCCTCTGCTGTTTGTGCCATGGTTTCTGTGTCCTGGAAATCCAATGTCCGCTGCTGCTGCCAATGCTGCCTTTGCTCTCTGTACTATGGGTTCTGTGCCTTGGCAATCCAATGTCTGCTGCTGCTGCTACTGCCAATGTTGTCTCTGCTGTCTGTGCCACGAGTTGTGTGCCCTGACAATCCAATGTCTGTTGCTGCTGCCAATGCTGCCTCAGCTGTCTGTACCATGGGTTCTGCTACCGGGCAATCAAATGTATTCTGCTACTGCCAATGCTACCTTTGCTGTCTGTGCCATGGGTTCTGTGCCCCAGCAATCCAATATTTTCTGCTGCTGCTAATGCTGCCCCTGCTGTCTGTGCTATGGGTTCTGTGCCCCAGCAATACAATGTCTACTGCTGCTACTGCCAATGCCGCATCTGGTATCTGTGCCACGGGTTCTGTGCCCCAGAAATTTAATGTCTGCTGCTGCTGCCAATGCTGCCTCTTCTGTCTGTGTCATGGGTTCTGTGCACCAGTAATCAAATGTCCGGTGCTTCTGCCAATGCTGTCTGTGCCATGGGTTCTGTGCACCAGTAATCAAATGTCCAGTGCTGCTGCCAATGCTGCCTCTGCTGTCTGTGCCATGGGTTCTGTGCCCAGGCAATCAAATGTCTTCTGCTGTTGCCTATGCTGCCTCTGCTGTCTGTGGCATCTGTTCTGTGTCCCGGCAATCCAATGTCTGCTGCTGCTGCCAATGCCACCTCTGCTGTCTGTGCCATGGGTTCTATGTGCCAGCAATCCAATATCCGCTGATGCTGCCAGTGCTGCCTCTGTGTCTGTTCTATGGGTTCTGTGCTGTGGCAATTCAATGTCCACTGTTGCTGCCAATGCCGCCTCTTCTGTCTGTGCCATGGGTTCTGTGCTCTGGCAATCCAATGTCCACTGTTGCTGCCAATTCTGTCTCTGCTGTTTGTGCTATGGTTTTGTCAGTGGCGGGCGGGGCAGGTTGCGCGGCACGCGGGGCGAGCGGGGACTTGGGCCCGCAAAACAACTTCCGCGTGGCCCAGACCCACCTGATAGCCCGCAAGGGCAAGGACCGCATGGGGGCTCCCCTCCGGTGGCGCCGGAGGGGACCCAGGCAGAGAAAGAGCCGCTGGTGCCGCGGGGAGCGGAGACACGCCCCCCGCACGCTCCAGGAGGAAAGCAGGGCTTGGAGGCCACACCCCCAGAGACAGAGGGTCAGGAAGGGCGTGTCCCGCAGTTACAGGGAACGCCCTTCAGGAACGTGGAGGAGCGTCAGGAGAAGGCCCCGCCCCCTCAGAGGAACCCAGCTGTAGCGTGTCCCCCGCCCCCGCAGCGCCGCTCAGAGCGGCTGCGGGCTCGCACCAGGGCGGGGCCTGGGTTATAAAAACCAGCGCCGCCTGGGAAACGGCGCTGGTGATTGTTGAAACCGGCCCCCTTGTGTGACTTCGTCTGAGAGTGCAGAGACTGTGTGGATAAAGAGTTGCCCGTGTGTTTGGACCCCTGCCTAAATCCCTTAACTTGTGAGTGTGTGGAGTGAGAGTGGACGGTGGTTGTGAGGTGAGTGCCCTGCCTACCCTTGTCTTGGTACCCTGCAGTTCGGAGGTGAGTGTCCGTACCCGCTACCCCCTTCCCCGAACCTGGGCCCCTGCACCCCCCGGGGTGTCTCCCTTACACCTCTCCCCCCGAGCGTGCGTAGAGAGTGGAACAGAGTGTGGGGCAACAGTGGGTCCGTGGTCAGCAGCGCCCTATGATGATAGGGGCCTGAACTTCCAATTGTGCTTGCACAAGGAAGGGCCCACACACTATCCTGACGGGCAACTAGTCCCCAGAGTTCCTTGCTCTGACCACGTCCCTCATTCAAGAGTGAAAGCGTGCTCGTGTGATCCCTGTACCCCCGTAACAAATCACCAGCCCCTTAGTGGCCCTGGGTGGGCTCAAGCTAGTATGGATATTTCAAAAGAAATTTCACAACTAACCCGAGCTGTACAGTCCTTAGCGATGGATATGAAGGACCTACAGGCCCAGCAAGGCGGGCTGGCCGCCGCCGTGACCCAGTTGCAGGGAGCGGCCGCCGAACCGGCGGCTCGGGGAATGGATGTTCCGTTACCACCTCCTCCTGCAATGGCAATTGCCCCCCTAGGATCCCGTGAACCAAAAGGCCCCCGAGTGGAAAAATTCCTTGGGGACCGACATGCCTTCCAGGGATTCCTTGCCTTGTGTCGGCTGACCTTTAAAATCCAACCCACTACTTACGCCTTAGATGACCAGAAGGTAGCCTTCATTATCGGGAACTTGGGGGGCACCGCTCTGGAGTGGGCCACTACTCTCCTTAAGGGAGACAGCCCATTACTCAGCAATTATGCTGACTTTGTGAAGGAGCTTACCTTCCTATTTGATCACCCCCATCGAAAACGGGATGCGGAGACCCTTATTTTGACCCTCCGGCAGGCTAAAGGGGGGGTTTTGGAATACTTGACCCAGTTCCAGCAGCTCGCCCTGGAACTACAGTGGCCAAATGAGGTCCTGAAGGTCATGTTCAAACGAGGGTTGGGGGACGAAGTTAAGGACCAGTTGGCCCTAGTTGATACCCCAAATACCTGGGAAGCGCTCGCTAACCTGGCCCTCCAAATAGAGGCTCGGTTGACGGAGCGCCGGCGGGAGCGGAAGCAAGAAACCCGACCCGGCTGGGTTCGGGCCCTCCCGCTCCCCGGGCCGCCTCGGCTTCCCGACCCTGAGCCCATGGAGCTCGGAGCATCCCGAGGGCCCCTATCTAAAGAGGAACGGGAGCGCCGCCGGGCCTCTCGTTCGTGTTTTTACTGTGGAGAAGCTACCCACTTTATCGGGGAATGCCCCGCCCTGCCCCCCTACCGCCGGGGGCCGGGAAACGGGCGCGACCGGGGCAATGTGGGGGTACCCCGGTCATAGGAATAATGAAAACCTCACTCGTTGTCCCTCCGCGGGGTGCACAGTTCCAGATCCCTGTGACCCTTACCCTGGGGCCCCGGATATCCATAGTAGTATGGACCCTGGTGGATTCCGGAGCGTCCGGGAATTTTATTCATAATTCCCTAGTTATGAAGTGGTCCATTCCAATCCATTCGAAGACTCCCCCGGAGGCCATCCACTCCATCGACGGGTCGCCCTTGGTGTCCGGGCCTATAACTACCCGCACCGACCCCTTGGAATGTACGATTGGAGACCACTACGAACGACTCCCGTTCGATGTGGTGTGCACCCCCTTATTTCAATTAGTGTTGGGAGCCCCATGGCTACAAACCCATGACCCCTGCATAGTGTGGTCCACTAAACAGGTCAGGTTTTCCTCGCCTCGGTGCGTCGCCAACTGTCTCCGCCCTCGACCCCGGGGATTCCTAGGGGGAACTATCGCCCCCGAAAAGGCCCCCAGTGGGGACACGTTACCCACGATCTATCGGGACTATGCAGACGTATTTAGCAAGACCCAGGCCACGGAACTCCCCCCCCATCGTCCCTACGATTGTCCCATCGACCTTTTGCCCGGAACGGAACCCCCCTTCGGACGGATCTACGCTCTGGCAGCGCCCGAACTCCAAGCCTTACGAAATTACCTCGATGAAAACCTTCAGCAGGGCTTCATCCGCCACTCTACGTCCCCTGCGGGAGCCCCTATCTTCTTTGTGGCAAAAAAAGACGGAGGCCTACGACCGTGTGTGGACTACCGGGGGCTAAACCAGATTACCATAAAAAACAGGTACCCTCTCCCCCTCATCCCGGAACTGTTGAACCGCCTGCAGGGCGCGCGATTATTCACCAAACTGGATCTTCGAGGGGCGTATAACCTGTTACGGGTGCGCCCCGGAGATGAGTGGAAGACGGCCTTTCGAACTAGGTATGGCCTGTTCGAGTATCGGGTCATGCCTTTTGGTCTCGCCAATGCCCCCGGGGCATTTCAACACTTAATCAACGACATTTTCAGAGATATTTTGGACATCTACGTCATCGCTTACCTGGATGACATTTTGATTTATTCATCGACCTTGGACGAACACGTGTCCCACGTACGAGAAGTATTACAACGGCTGCGCCAAAACAGACTCTACTGCAAACAAGAAAAATGTTTCTTCCACCTTACCACCGTTAACTTCCTGGGATTCGTCATTAGCACAGCAGGAATCATGATGGAGGCCTCCAAGGTGGAGGCCATTCAGCGTTGGCCCCCACCCAAAGCGGTAAAACCTTTGCAACGGTTCTTAGGTAGCGCAAATTATTACCGCCAATATATCCCGAACTATGCGGAAATCACGGCCCCTCTAACACAGCTCCTTAAAAAGAATCAGCCATACCAATGGGGAGTAATCCAACAACGAAGTTTTGAGTTCCTGAAGCGCGCCTTTACCACCGCCCCTCTGTTACAACATCCGGACTTTGAGAAACCTTTTTGCGTAGAAGCTGATGCGTCGGGAAGAGCCATCGGGGCTGTGCTCCTGCAACCGGCCACAGACCCCGAAACCTTTCTTCCTTGTGCCTACTATTCACGACAACTGATTCCCGCGGAGCGAAATTACTCTATCTTGGATAGAGAACTTCTGGCCGTAAAGGTAGCATTCACTACCTGGCGCCATTACTTGGAGGGGGCACAGCACCCCATCCTAGTGCTTACGGATCACAAGAATCTAACCTTTTTGCAGAGTGCGCACATTGCTAACGCACGACATGCGCGTTGGGCCCTTTTCTTTGCCCGGTTCAACTTCCGTATCCGCTACAGACCAGGCAAGCTACAAGTTTTAGCCGACGCGCTATCTCGCTACCGTGAGGATCAACCCGAAGACCCTCGACCTCCTGAGCCTATCTTAGAGGCTAAAACGTTTGCCGCCACCTACCTGTCCTCAAAGGCCCTCCAAGACGCTACCCAACAAGAACTTACCCCCGAACCAGGAACGGTGATCGAATCCACTGATGGACTCCACCGGCACCAAGGTCGCATCGTGGTACCCCCGTCATGTCGAGCCCACATCCTCTGGGCACATCACGAAGCTCCTACGGCGGGCCACCCGGGAATCGACCGGACGCAGCAATTGATTTTGCGTTCCTTCTGGTGGCCCTCGCTGCACCAAGACGTCCAAAAGCACGTTTCAGCGTGTGCCACGTGTGCACGAACCAAAGTGCCCCGACGAGCTCCTACAGGTCTTCTCCAAATCCTTCCTTTACCCCCAGGCCCCTGGCAACGTATCGGACTTGACTTTGTGGTGGAATTACCACCATCCCGGCAATACAATACTGTCCTAGTGGTGGTGGACCACCTTACGAAGCTAGCCCATTTCATTGCGTGCAAGGGGCTACCATCAGCGAAACGTACTGCGTTGCTTTGCATTCGCCATGTGTTCAAATTGCACGGCTGGCCTCGAGAAATGTTTAGCGACCGGGGATCCCAATTCACAGCACGCTTCTGGAAGGCCCTCTTCCAGGCCGTACAGGTATCCCTTAAGCCAACCACAGCCTACCACCCGCAGGCTAACGGCCAGGTGGAGCGCGTGAACCAAAACATGGAACAATACCTCCGGTGTTACACCAACTACCTCCAGGACGATTGGTTCACGTGGCTCCCCCTGGCCGAGTTCACTTACAATAATGCCCCGAACGCTTCACTTGGCACGTCACCCTTTTTCGTCACCTACGGGTTTCACCCCCAAATGGGCACCTACGACGCTCCAGGGATTGATGTACCCGCCGCAGGGGCCCTCATTCAACGAATACAAGAAGCCCAGTCCATTGCACGCCGGGTGTTGCACCAAGCCCGACAGCGCTACAAGGAACAGGGCGACAAACACCGTCGTCAGGAACCCCCTCTCAGTCCAGGGGACTGGGTATGGATTGACCGACGTCATTACCCCTCTACTCGTCCTTCCACCAAGCTCGATGTCCGATACATTGGACCTTTTCCAATCAGCCAACAAATTAATGACGTAACATACAAGGTACGATTCCCGCCACATATTCGACTGCATCCGACGTTTCATGTGTCTATGTTAAAGAAAGCAGACCCAGCCCATGACCCCTCTTTAACAGCACCTCCAGAACCCACGGAATGGTCGGTCGCCGGCCCTGAGTTTGAGGTACGCGCCATCCTGGACGCCAAACTCCGTCGAGGACGCCTGCATTACTTAATAGATTGGCGGGGCTATGGTCCCGAAGAACGTTCGTGGGAACCCGCCTCTAATGTATCAGCCCCTCGGCTGCTCCGTGCCTTTCACCTACGTCACCCACAGAAACCTGGACCCTGCTCACATGGGGTCCGGCGACCTCGAGGGGGGGGTAATGTCAGTGGCGGGCGGGGCAGGTTGCGCGGCACGCGGGGCGAGCGGGGACTTGGGCCCGCAAAACAACTTCCGCGTGGCCCAGACCCACCTGATAGCCCGCAAGGGCAAGGACCGCATGGGGGCTCCCCTCCGGTGGCGCCGGAGGGGACCCAGGCAGAGAAAGAGCCGCTGGTGCCGCGGGGAGCGGAGACACGCCCCCCGCACGCTCCAGGAGGAAAGCAGGGCTTGGAGGCCACACCCCCAGAGACAGAGGGTCAGGAAGGGCGTGTCCCGCAGTTACAGGGAACGCCCTTCAGGAACGTGGAGGAGCGTCAGGAGAAGGCCCCGCCCCCTCAGAGGAACCCAGCTGTAGCGTGTCCCCCGCCCCCGCAGCGCCGCTCAGAGCGGCTGCGGGCTCGCACCAGGGCGGGGCCTGGGTTATAAAAACCAGCGCCGCCTGGGAAACGGCGCTGGTGATTGTTGAAACCGGCCCCCTTGTGTGACTTCGTCTGAGAGTGCAGAGACTGTGTGGATAAAGAGTTGCCCGTGTGTTTGGATCCCTGCCTAAATCCCTTAACTTGTGAGTGTGTGGAGTGAGAGTGGACGGTGGTTGTGAGGTGAGTGCCCTGCCTACCCTTGTCTTGGTACCCTGCAGTTCGGAGGTGAGTGTCCGTACCCGCTACCCCCTTCCCCGAACCTGGGCCCCTGCACCCCCCGGGGTGTCTCCCTTACACCTCTCCCCCCGAGCGTGCGTAGAGAGTGGAACAGAGTGTGGGGCAACAGTGGGTCCGTGGTCAGCAGCGCCCTATGATGATAGGGGCCTGAACTTCCAATTGTGCTTGCACAAGGAAGGGCCCACACACTATCCTGATGGGCAACTAGTCCCCAGAATTCCTTGCTCTGACCACGTCCCTCAGTCAAGAGTGAAAGCGTGCTCGTGTGATCCCCGTACCCCCGTAACAGGTTTCTGTGTCCCAGAAATCCAATGTCCGCTGCTGCTACCAATGCTGCCTCTGCTCTCTGTGCTACGGGTTCTGTGCCCTGGCAATCCAATGTCTGCTGCTGCTGCTGCTGCCAATGTCATCTCTGCTGTCTGTGCCATGAGTTGTGTGCCCTGACAATCCAATGTCTTCTGCCACTGCCAATGCCTCCTCTACTGTGTGTGGCATAGGTTCTGTGCCCAGGCTTTCCAATGTCTGTTGCTGTTTCCAAAGCCTCCTCTGCTGTCTGTGCCATGGATACTGTGCACCCGTAATCCAATGTCCACTGATGCTGCCCATGCTGCCTCTGAGTCTGTGCTATGGGTTCTGTGCCATGGCAATCCAATGTCTGCTGCTGATGCCAATGCTGCCTCTTCTGTCTGTGCCATGGTTTCTGTGCCCCAGCAATCCAATATCCACTGTTGCTGCCAATGCCACATCTGCTGTCTGTGCCATGAGTTGTGTGCCCTGACAATCCAATGTCTGTTGCTGCTGCCAATGCCCCATCTGCTGTGCATGCCATGGGTTCTACTACCGGGCAATCCAATGTATTCTGCTGCTGCCAATGCTGCCTCTGTCATCTGTGCCATGGGTTCTGTGCCTCGCTAATCCAATGTTTGCTGCTGCTGCCAATGCTGCCTCTGCTGTCTGTGCTATGGGTTCTGTGCCCCAGCAATACAATTGCTGCTGCTGCTGCTGCTGCTGCCAATGCTGCATCTGGTATCTGTGCCACGGGTTCTGTGCCCCGGCAATTCAATGTCTGTTGCTGCTGCCAACACCACCTCTGCTGTCTGTGTCATGGGTTTGTGCCCTGGTAATCAAATGTCTGCTGCTTCTGCCAATGCTTCCTCTGCTGTCTGTGCCATGGGTTCTGTGTCCGGGCAATCCAATGTCTTCTGCTGCTGCCTATGCCACCTCTGCTGTCTGTGGCATGTGTTCTGTGACGTGGCAATCCCATGTCCGCTGCTGCTGCTGCCAACGATACCTCTGATGGTTGTGCCACATGTTCTGTGCCCAGGCAATCTAGTGTCTTCTGCTGCTGCCAATGCCACCTCTACTGTCTGTGCCATAGCTTCTCTGCCCCAGCAATCCAATTTTTGCTGCTGCTGCCCATGCTGCCTCTGTTGTCTGTGCTATGTGCTTTTGCCCCAGCAATACAATATCTGCTGCTCCTGCTGCTGCCAATGCGACATCTGCTGTCTGTGTCATGGGTTCTGTGCCCCGGCCATCGAATGTCCACTGCTGCTTCCAATGCTGCCTCTGCTGTCTGTGCCATGGGTTCTGTGCCCAGGCAATCCAATGTCTGCTGCTGCTCCTGCCAATGCTGCCTCTGCTGTCTGTACTACGGGTTCTTTGCCCCAGCAATCCAATGTCTGATGCTGCTGCTGCCAACACCACCTCTGCTGTCTCTGCCACGGTTGTGTGCCCCAGCAATCCAATGTCTGCTGCTGCTGCCAATGCTCCCTCTGCTGTCTGTGCCATCTGTTCTGTGCCCAGGCAATGCAATATCTGCTCCTGCTGCCAATGCTGCCTCTGCCATCTGTGCCATGGGTTCTGTGCCCTGGCAATCCATGCTGCCAATGCTGCCTCTTATGTTTGTGCTATGGGTTCTGTGCCATGGTAATCCAATGTCTGTTGCTGATGCCAATGCCGCCTCTGCTTTTTGTGCCACAGGTTCTCTGCCCCAGCCATCCAATGTCTTCTGCTGCTGCCAATGCCGCCTTTTCTGTCTGTGCCATGGGTTCTGTGCCCCAGCAATCCAATGTCTGCTGCTGCTGCCAATGCTCTCTCTGCTGTCTGTGCTATGAGTTCTGGTACCAGGCAATCCTATCTAATCTGCTGCTGCCAATGCTGCCTCTGCTGTCTCTACCATGGGTTCTGTGCCCCGGAAATCCAATGTTTGCTGCTGCCAATGCTGCCACTGCTGTCTGTGCTATGGGTTCTGTCCCCCGGCAATACAATGTTTGCTGCTGCTGTTTCCAATGCCGCATCTGCTATCTATGCCATGTGTTCTGTGGCCCGGCAATTCAATGGCTGCTGCTGCTGCCAATGCTGCCTGTGCTCTCTGTGCCATGGGTTCTGCATCTGGGCAATCCAATGTCTTCTGCTGCTGCCTATGCTGCCTCTGCTGTCTGTGGCATGTGTTCTGTGCCCTGGAAATCCCATGTCTGCTGCTGCTTCCAATGAGGCCTCTTCTGGTTGTGCCACAGGTTCTGTGCCCACTCTAGGGGGTAGGAATTCTGGTTCTCCTGAGATCTGATATTGCCAGTATTTGGGTGTATTGCCTTAATCTGATAAATTTGATATTTACCTGTACCGGCATACCAGAATTTTAACATTGGCTGTGGTACCGGATTTTTTACATTGCGGCCATTGAAGTCAATAGCTGCAATGTAAAAAATCCGGTAGCACAGCCAATATTAAAAATCTGGTATGCTTGTACAAGTAAATCCGGTACCAGGGAGATCTGATACTGGTACATCTGGTTTCCGGTATTCTCCCCGGTGTCCCACCCCTAGTGCCCAGGCAATCCAATGTCTTCTGCTGCTGCCAATGCCACCGCTACTGTGTGTGCCATAGGTTCTGTGCCCCAGAAATCCAATGTCCTTTGCTGCTGCCAATTCTGCCTCTGCTGTCTGTGCCATGGGTTCTGTGCCCTGGCAATCCAATGTCTTCTGCTGCTGCCAATGCTGCCTCTGCTTTGTGTGCCATGGGTTCTGAGCCCCGGCAACTGAATGTCCGCTGCTGCTACCAATGCTGCCTCTGCTGCCTGTGCTATGGGTTCTGTGCCCTGGCAATCCAATGTCCGCTTCTGCTGCCAATGCTGTCTCTGTTGTCTGTGCCACAGGTTCTGTGCCCAGGTGTCATTCATGTGGGCCAGGGGTGCTCCCATATGCCTTCCCACTACAGCTATTCCTACTCTGCCCACACCAGCGTGAGCTGTGGCGCCCCCAGCAGTGAGGTTGCCTTCAGTTGCCAAAGCAACCAGTGCTGATAACAGCGGCACTATGTCGCTTCCGGTGATCCCGTGGAGCATGGGATCACTGCCTGGGCTGTTGTGGTATTATGCATGGCTGTTGGCACACCAGTGGGCAGGGCCTAATGGCTAAAAGCCGGTGCTGGAGATCAACCAGCACCAGTTATCAGAGCGAGAGACTGGCCCCTTTGTTAAAGCTAAGTGGATTGTTTTTTGGGTTATTGATAATAATAATATTTATTGAGGCTCAGCCTTCGCTATAGCCCAAACAAAAAGACAAACAAACCAACAATAAACATGCATAACATACTCAACAGAAATGAAACTCATAGACATGCATACAAAAGATAAACAATAAAATCTGCTGCAGCTTTGATTCTTTCATTTAACAGTCAGTTCAGAAGAAATCAACCAGTAATAGAAAATCCACTTAAAATAGCCATAATACCTGGGAGTGCTGCATGCATACTCCCATTCAGTATAGTGTCCCATTTGGGTAATACAAATTTACTTCTAATAACCACAGCTAAGTTGAGAACAGAGACGCAAGCCTGCTTAGGCCCTCGGAGCCAATCTGAGCTGTACCAAAGGAATAATACTTCTAGATTGGCTGGCGCAGCAATTGTAATTTTCCTTTTATGCAGGTCCTTCTCCTAGGTGCCAGCCAAACAAAGGATGCAATATCAACTAGTTCCTCCCTACTAGATAGAGACAGGAGGTATAAGTAGCATCCCTCCGACTCAAAAGACATACACTCCTTAAGAAGTGGGTTCATCCACTTAGCCCTAAGCTCTGAGTAATAGGGACATCTCAAGAGGAAATGATCCGTTGTCTCCACCTCCTTGATGCTGCAAGTGCAGCATCGCTGCTCATATTTTACTTGGTGATGTCTCCCCTCCAAGACTGCGGTCTGCAAAAGCTGAAAACAGAGCAAAGTATAACTCCTCTGCAGTCTTGGGTTGGCCAGGTGAACTAAGTAAGGTTCCAATGCTACCTCATGCTTTAATTGGATCAAAAAAGGGCCACCTTCCATCCGGAGACAGCCCCCAGATCCTCCTGCTGTGAGATGTCCCACAGTCTCTGATGTACCTCCCTCTTAATAACAGATAGCTGTTTGCTGACAAAATACTGGAAAGAGAAACCCATGCCACCAAGAAAGAGCCCCCAAGTAACTTAACCAGCGATAGGATCTCGACCCCGAATTAGCCAGTTCTTCCTTCAGACACTGAACTAATATGTGGGATTCCTGGAGCGATAGGATCCTCAACCAGAACCTAATATAAGACTTCTTTGCATATATTTAAATGGAGGTAATACCGGTTTCAGCCCTCAGGATAGCCCCTGGAATTCTAGGCCTAATTCCAAGCAAATTCCTAAGAAACGTATTTTGGACCTTTTCCAGGATATCAACATTGGGGCGCGGAATCAATTCTATCCCAAAGGCGGCTGCCAGTGGGACCTTGGCTCGATATACACCCAATATGGCAGACACAGAAATCCCTTTAGACATTCTGGCAGTCTTACCTAAGGCTCGGGCCACCTTTGAAGCCTCATTAGCTCTATTCTGGAGATGTGCACACCAGGTACCTCGAGAGGTGAAAATAACTCCTAGATATTTAAAGGCCTTAACCACCTCCAAGTCCCCAATGTTAGTCCTCCACCTAGACACCTTGGGTTTCTTACCCAAGATCATAATCTTGGATTTGAGAGCATTGACCTTTATCCCATTTACCTGGCAGTACATTTGCAGTTTCCCCAATGATCTTTTTAGGCCAATCTTGGTCTGTGAGAGCAGTATGATGTCATCTGCAAATTGTAGTGCACATAACTGGGTTTCTCCCACCCTTGGTGCATGGATGTCAGTAGAACCCAAAAACCTGATTAAGTCGGCTACATATAAGTTAAAGAGGAGTGGAGTCAGGACGCAGCCCTGGCGCACCCCCCTATCAATACTAAAAGTAGGGTTATTGATAAGTGGTCTGTGTTCTAGTGTTCCCCTTGCTGTGTGATTGATTCCCTTTTGTGTTCCACTTCCCTCTTGTGCGTGAGTGTGAGTGAAAGGTGAGTGGCTGTCTGAAAGTCCTACCTTCCTTCCCCCATTCCAGGGCTCCCTTCCCCATGACTGTGTGCCATGCTAGTCCTCCTCCCTTCCCCTCTACCCCAGGACCCTCTCCCACAGCTCTCACAAGTCCCCACCATCCATCTCTGATCTCTGTTCCCAGTGTAAGTGCATGCTTTGTGGGCTCCTGTAGGGAACTGAGAGACTTAGGCCTCCTCCTGTGCTCTGCACCCTATGATGATAGGGCCCCTGTCTCCTTGAGACTCATTGGGCCCAATTACTATGCTGACGGGCACCGTTCCCCCTTGAATAACTACCAGAGCCAGCGTGTGAAAGAAGTGTGCATGTGGATATGTGTAGATTCTGGACCCCTTCCCCCTCCCCAAATGACAGAATTACTGGCACCTAGTATTGCTAGGCCCCTGTGTAGGATTGCAGATGCCATGGATATCACCAAAGAACTAGGTGAGTTGGTGAGGGCAGTCCAATCCATGGCCATGGAGATGAAGGATCTCCAGACCAAACATGCCGAATTGCTGCAATGGTGGGCAATATTCCTGGTGTCTGAGTGCCCCCTCTGGCAGCCCCTGTGGTGATTCCAGAGGTTCTAGAAGAACAAAAACCCAGGTGACAGAGCAAGAACCCCCACCCCCAAAGAGAGAACCTCCCTCGCATCCCAACCAAAAAACAAGTGGGGGGTGGTATAAACAATAATTCCTTTATTATAATTAGAAATGATCTCTGCCAAAGCGAGAGACCTATATAAGGATGAATATACACAAACACATATAAACCATAAACCATATAAACCATGAACAACATGAATGTGTGTAATTAAAAAGACATCATACAAGAGTCCCCGTAGGGAAGAAGAAAAAAGACCCAGATGCGTTTCGGGGTCCTGCCCCTTTCTCAATGGGTCATACAATATATAAATATTTTAAAAAGGATAAGTACCACTTATTATAGTGGCACACTCCACACTTCCAGATGACTTCCTTATCCTATGCCAAGTCTAAGGGATGTAGCCCAACATCAACACAGATTAATTTTTACTGTAGCCTGAATGCAGTTCACAGTTAAGCATCTGCTGCCACTGCTTTTCAGTCCTGGGCCAGCAGATGCAGTGGAATTATTGTTTAAACCACCCCTCACTTGTTTTGTGGTTGGGATTCCAGAGGTTCCTCAAGGGACCCCGCATTGACAAGTTTGCGGGGGAACGACGGTCATTTCAGGTGTTTTTAGCTCTCTGCAAGCTCACCTTTACTATGCAGCCAGGAACATACGCTACTGACACCCTAAAGGTTGCCTTTATTATAGGGCATCTAAGTGGACTCCCCTTAGGGTGGGCAACAACTCTGTTAAAAGGGAAGAGCCCTTTGCTCTCAAATTATGCAGAATTCATTCGTGAATTTGCCTTTCTCATTGACCATCCCCATCGGCTTAAGGATGCAGAGACTGCTATCCTATTGGTGAAGCAAGGTAAAGGAGGCCTTTTGGCGTACATCACCCAATTCCAACAATTGGCCTTGGACCTATATTTGCCCAATGACGTGTTTCGAGTTATGTTTCGAAGAGGTCTAAGCGAGGAAATTAAAGACCAACTAGCCTATACTACCCTCCTGGATACGTGGGAAAAGCTGGCCATCTGTCCCTCCAGATACAGGATCAGCTTGCGGAAAGATGAAGGGAACGACGGCAGGAGATATGAGGGTTCACCACCCGGATTCCTGCGGTGTGCCCAACGCCTGCCGAAGGAACACCCACCATTGACCTGGAACCAGTGTAGCTAGGGGCTTCAAGAGGACCCTTGTCCTCCGAGGAATGGGAACAAAGGTGTAAGTCCAGACAGAGCCTACTTCTATTGTGGGGGGTCTACTCATTTTATCCAGAACTGTCCATCCTTGCCCTCCAAACGCCAGGACTAGGGAAACCCCAAGGTCCGGGATGGACAGGGGCCATTCCGACCATAAGAAAATCCCCGTCCACCTGACAGGCAAACAGTTCACATGTGCAGGCGCCTCTTACCCTTGTTATCAACTCCCAGTGCTCTCGCGTAGTGCGGGCCCTTCTTGATTCCGGGGCGTCAGGGAACTTCCTACATGCACAGTGGGCCTGGGATGCTGCCATCCCCTTAGAACCTAAGGCTCACCCAGAGTTGGCACATTCCATAGATGGATCCCCTCTTGTTTCCGAACCCATCACGTCCCAGACACCCTCACTGTTATGTATCATTGCGTCTCATAATGAGAGGCTCACGTTCGATGTAGTGTGTACTCCCTTGTTCTCTGTGGTGCTCGACCTACCATGGTTAACCCAACACAATCCTAGTATTGATTGGCATATCCCCCAAATCTGTTTTACCTCCTTTTATTGCAACCAGTCCTGAAAAACTCCCCCACCTTCTGTTGTTCGGCCACTTGTGACACTTTGTGGTAGCTCTGATGAAACTAACTTGCCTTCTGAATACAGGGATTATGCTGACATGTTCAGCCCAACACAAGCGGTGGAACTACCACCCCATCATACCTACAACTGTCCCATAGACCTCTTACCTTGGAAAGAACCCCCGTTTGGATGGATTTATGCCCTATTGACTCCAGAATTAGAAACACTCTGGAGGAGGGGTTATGAAATGGGTTTATACGCCCATCATCCTCCCCTGCTGGTGCCCCCATCTTTTTCATCCCCAAGAAAGATGGTGGCCTTCAACCATTTATCAATTACCGGGGCCTAAACCTGGTTACTGTTAAAAATTGATACCCTCTGCCGCTAATACCAGAACTGTTGGATAGGTTGCAGGGGGCCCGCATATTTACCAAGCTGTATCTCTGAGGAGCTTATAACTTGGTACTGGTACAGCAGGGAGATGAGTGGAAGACCGCATTCCACACCCGTTATGGACAGTTCGAATATTTGGTCATGCCGTTTGGTTTGGCCAATGCTCCGGCAATGTTCCAGCATTTTATTAATGACATTTTTCGTGACATCTTAGATCTTTTAGTCATCGCATATTTGGATGACATCCTGATTTATTCCATGTCTTTGTTTCAGCATGTTTCCCATGTTCAACAAGTGCTACAATGTTTGCGCGACCACAAATTGTACTGCAAAAGAGAGAAGTGTGCCTTCCATCTGACCACCGTGAACTCCCTGGGGTTTGTACTAAGCCCTGAAGGGATCGCCATGGATACACAGAAGTTTGAGGCCATTAGTCAATGGCCCACTCCCAAGGCAGTGACACCCCTCCAATGCTTCTTAGGAAGCACAAATTACTACAGACAGTACATTCCCAATTATGCTGAAATTACTAAGCCCCTTACCACCCTGTTAAAGAAAGGCCGAGAATATATATGGGGACACAAACAAAAATATAATTTTACGTATCTGAAACAGGCCTTCCTCACCGCCGCGATCCTCCAGCACCCTGACTTTACCCAACCCTTCTAAGTGGAAGCAGATTCATCCAGTTGTACTATTGGAGCAGTACTGTTGCAACCTTCCAAAGACAAGAAACTGCTTCACCTCTGCGCTTAGTACTCTCGAAAGCTCACTGCAGCAGAAAAGAACTATGCAATCTTTTATCGTGAACATTTGGCAATCATGGCAGCTTTTGAAGCATAGTGGCATTACCTTGAGGGAGCTAGACATCCAGTAATGGTGACTACTGATCACAAGAACCTCACTTATCTGCAGACAGCCCAAATCAACAATGCTCGACATTCCCTCTGGGAGTTGTTCTTCGCCCACTTCACATTTAACCTGGACTATTGCCCCAGAAAACTCAACTTTCTAGCTGATGCCCTGTCTCAGTATCATGAAGGCCAAGAACACTACGTACAAGTGCAAGGGCCCCTTTTGGATGCCAAGGTCTTCGCCGGCACGTATCTAACCCAGGAACAGCTCCAACAAGCTACCACACTCGAACTCGATGCAACTAATGATCCCACCTATGTTTCCAACAATGGGTTGCTTCAAAGGGCTGGATGTATTATTGTGCCCCCATCATGCAGACCATCTATCTTATGGTCCCACCATGAAGCCCCCCTGGCGGGACACCCGGGACCTGAAAGAACCTGCCAAGTAATCAAATGAACATTCTGGTGGCCAAATCTGACACACGACGTCCATCAATACGTGCAACAATGCTGTATGTGTGCCCAAATCAAGGTACACCAAAAGGCTCCCGTGGGACTCCTGTAGATCACACCCATTCCTCAAGGACCTTGGCAACACGTGGGAATTGACTTTATTGTAGAATTGCCCCCCTCCCAGGGTTATACCATAGTTCTAGTGGTGGTGGACCACTTCACGAAGTTAGGTTACTTTATAGCCTGCAAGGGCTTTCCTACCGCACAGCATACTATCTGATAAAAACAGTCTTTTTATCCAGCACATCATCAAGCTCAAGGACCTTGGCAACACGTGGGAATGGACTTTATTGTAGAATTGCCCCCCTCCCAGGGTTATACCATAGTTCTAGTGGTGGTGGACCACTTCATGAAGTTAGGTCACTTTATAGCCTGCAAGGGCTTACCTACCGCACAGCATACTATCTGATAAAAACAGTATTTTTATCCAGCACATCATCAAGCTCCACGGATGGCCCCTCATTGTTATTAGTGATTGAGGGTGTCAACTCATCTCACACTTTTGGTGAGCCTTCTTTAAGGCCTTACATGTGACGTTGAAGCCTACCACAACCTATCACCCCAAAGCCAATGGGCAAATGGAGCGTGTTAATCAAAATCTGGAATAGTACCTGAGAAGCTACATTAATTACTACATAAGATGACTGGTACCATTGGCACCCTATGGTCGAGTTTGCTTATACCAACGCCCCCAATGCTTCCTTTGGCAACTCCCCCTTTTTCGTAACCTATGGATCTCATCCCCCTCTTGGTACTATTGATGTGCAGATGACACAAGTCTTCACTGCTGGGGCGCATGCACGACAAATTCAGGAGACACAAGTTGTAGTCAAACGTACCTTAACTTGAACCCGGCAACAATATAAAGAATATGCTGATAAATACCTATGTCCAGCTCCATCCTTTGAACCTGGGGATCTTGTGCGGCTCGACCGTTGACATTACCCATTACCACGACCGTCCCAAAAACTAGATTTCAAGTTTCTTGGACCCTTCCCTGTTCTGCGCAAGATCAACAAAGTCAGCTATACCCTACGTCTTCCCCTACCATGAAAATTCATTTGACATTCCATGTGTCCCTCCTCAAGGCAGCAGTGGGAGTTCCTCTCGCAACCCCCATCTTGGACTCCCATGTTCCACCTGCTGGGGAGGCCAAATAGAAGGTACGAGCGATTCTCGACTCCAAATATGCCCCCCATGGCCATTTCTGCTCTGCCCACACCAGAGTGAGCAGCGGCGCCCCAGGAGCTGCGGCTGTCTTTGGTTGCCAAGGCAACCAATGCTGGTGACAGTGGCATTACACTGCTTCCAGTGACCCCGCAGTGCGGGGTCAGTGCCTGGACTGTTGTGGCATTCTGCATGGCTGCAGGCATGCTAAGGGGTGGGGCCTCTGGGTTAAAAGCTGGCGCTGGAGAACAACCAGTGCCGGTAATCAGAGTGAGAGTCTGGCCCCTTCATGAAAACTAAGTGGATTGTTTTGTGGGCTATTGATAAGTGGTGTGTGTTCTAGTGTTTCCCTTGTTGTGTGATTGATTCCCTTTTGTGTTCCACTTCCCTCTTGTGCGTGAGTGTGAGTGAAAGGTGAGTGGCTGTCTGAAAGTCCTACCTTCCTTCCCCCATTCAAGGGCACCTTTCCCCATGACTGTGTGCCATGCTAGTCCTCCTCCCTTCCCCTCTACCCCGGGACCCTCTCCCACAGCCCCCATAAGTCCCCACCATCCATCCCTGACCTCTGTTTCCAGTGTAAATGCATGCGTTGTGGACTCCTGTAGGGAACCAAGAGGCTTAGGCCTCCTCCTGTGCTCTGCACCCTATGATGATAGGGGCCCTGTCTCCTTGAGACTCATTGGGCCCAAATACTATGCTGATGGGCACCGTTGCCCCTCGAATACCTACCAGAGTGAGTGTGTGAAAGGAGCGTGCATGTGGGTACATGTAGATTCTGGACTCCTTCCCCCTCCTCCACTGACACTGGGCAACTCAATGTCCGCTGCTGCTGCCAATGTTGCCTCTGCTGTCTGTGCCATGGGTTCTGTGCCCGGGCAATCCAATGTTCGCTGCTGCTGCCAATACCACCTCTGCTATCTGTGCCACGGGTTCTGTGCCTGGGAAATCCAATGTCAGCTGCTGCTTCCAATGCCTCTGCTGTGCAATGGGTACTGTGCCCTGGCAATGCAATGTCTGCTACTGGGTGGCCACGTGATTCACCACTGGGCAAGGCTTGACCAATTGGCAGAATAGCTTGTTGAGATCCTGAGAGCAGGATGCCAGCCTGCAACGCCCGGCGAAGCAGAGGTGACATCCACTGAGCCCTGTCCAGGCCCCTGCCACTGTTCTACCAATGCCAGCCAGCCTGCATTGCCCAGCCAAGCATCGGTGCCAGTCACCAAGCCCTGGTTGGGTCTCTGTCGCTGCTCCACCGATGCCAGCCAGCCTGCAATGCCAGGCCAATCATGGGTGCCAGCCACTCCAGCCCCAGGACCCACCATCAGGGTTCTGGGGCCATCATTCCACTCATGGGGAGCCATAATTCCACCGTATCAAGAAACAGCCTGCCACTCCAGCCCCAGGATTCACCATCAGGGTTCTGGGGCCAACGTTCCAGGCAGGGAGGGCTGTCATTCCACTTCATCCAGAAGCTGCCACTCCAGCCCCAGTACCCACCATCAGGGTTCTGGGGCCATCATTCCTCTCATGGGGAGACGTCATTCCACCGCATCAAGAAACAGCCATCCACTCCAGCCCCAGGACCCACCATCAGGGTTCTCTGGGGCCTACTTTCCAGGCAGGGAGGGATGTTGTTCCACTTCATCTAGAAGCTGCCACTCTAGTCCCAAGACCTACCATCAGGGTTCTGGGACCATCTCAAGGGGAGCTGTTATTCCACTGCATCAAGAAGCAGTCAGCAGGCATGTGCAAATAGAATGCCGTTTGGATGTTCGGATGTTCAGTCGTTCAGTTTGAAACCCGAGTTCGGGTTCAGTTGTTCTGTTTGATGGAGTTCAGTTCAGCCGAACTTGGCCGAACATTTGAAAATAGCGCTATTGATACCGATACCGAATTCAAAGATTTTTTCGGTATCAGTATCATTTGGCCCTGAACACAACCCCTGGTCTCCACCGCTCATGCCAGGAAGTCTGCTCCTCAGCTGCCTCCCCCTTCCATTCATGTTTTTCCCACCCAAAGTCACGTTTTCCCCACTCCTGAACTCATCCGAACTCATCTGAACATGACCAAACTGTTCGGCCGTTTTCGAGTTCGGTTTGGATGTTCAGTTCAGACATTCGAACAGACCGAGTTCGGTCTGAACTCCCAACATCCGAGCCGCCTTTGCACATCGCTAGCAGCCAGCCACATTACCCACCCTCAGGGTTCTGGGGCCTACGTTCCAGGCTGGGAGGAATGTCGTTCCACTTCATCCAGAAGCTGCCACTCTAGTCCCAAGACCCACCGTCAGGATTCTGGGACCGTCATCCCGCTCAGAGGGAGCAGTTGTTCCACTTCATTGAGAAGCTGCCACTCTAGTCCCAGGACCCACCATCAGGCTTCTGGGGCTGTCATTCTGCTCATGGGGAGCCATCATTCCACCACATCAAGAAGCAGTCAGCCACTCCAGCCCCAGGACCCACCCTCAGGGTTCTGGGGCCTACTTTCTAGGCTGGGAGGGTTGTGGTTCCACTTCATCCAGAAGCTGCCACTCCAGCCCCAGGACCCACCATCAGGGTTCTGGGGCCATCATTCCACTCATGGGGAGACGTCATTCCACTGCATCAAGAAACAGCCAGCCACCGTCAGGGTTCTGGGGCCTACATTCCAGGCAGGGCGGGCTGTTGTTCCACTTCATCTAGAAGCTGCCACACTAGTCTAAGAACCCAAAGTCAGGGTTCTGGGGCCATCATTCTGCTCATTGGGAGCTGTCATTACACTGCATCAAGAAACAGTCAGCCACTCCAGCCCCAGGACCCACCCTCAGGGTTTTGGGACCTACGTTCCAGGCACAGGGGGCTGTTCCTCCAACATCATTGAGAAGCTGCCACTCTAGTCCCAGGACCCACCATCAGGGTTCTGTGGCCATCATTCTGCTGATGGGGAATCATCATTCCACTGCATCAAGAAACAGCCAGTCACTCCAGCCCCAGGACCCACCGTCAGGGTTCTGGGGTCTATGTTCCAGGTAGGGAGGGCTGTCATTCCACTTCATCTAGAAGCTGCCACTCTAGTACCAGGGACCACCATCAGGGTTCTGGGCCCTGACATTCTGCTCACGGGGAGCTGCTGCTCAGCCTGCTGCTGGTGCTGCCACTGGTAGGGCTGGGGCAGGGATAGACCCCGCCGGCTGAAAGGGGTGGTTGCTCCCACTCCCACAATCCCCAGAGGTGTATTTCTGCTGCCACCACACACTCTCCAGAGCCCTCTCTGCCTGCTGGACCCTCTCCACCAGGTCAACCTTCCAGTGCCCATAGAGCGCTGTCTGGCGTTCCATGCTGCTCTTGACCTGGGGTCTAGCATGGTCACCAACACATATTCCTCCCACTTCAGGAGCTCATCAAACTGCACCTTCAGCCCTGCCTTCAGCTGCCACACCAGGGCAACCACCTCAGCTGCCAGCTTCTTGCCTGAGGGTCACAATCCTGCCCCTGGAGAATCTCCTCCAGCGTCCTGAGGAGACTCTGAATCAGAGGGGTCACCTGGCTGATGGTGGCCATGGAGGAGCTGATGGTCTCTGTCATGGCCAGGAAGGGACTCAAAACAAAGACAGCGTGAGCCAGGATCTCCCATTCCACCCCATTGTACCCTTGAGGTACCCCGCTGTCTGTCACTAGTTGAACCTGATGCAAGGCGACTTTCTGTTTGAGAAGCCACTTGAGCATCAGGAATGTGGCATTCTACCTGGTGTACACATCCTGCACCAGCTGGTGCACTGGGGAGCCTTGCTTGGTCTGCTTAACCTAGAGGAGGTTGCTGCCCTTCACGCTCTGGTTAAAGAAACCAGCCAGCTTCCTCCCCTGATCAATCAGGGAGCCAAGGGTGCCTGTCCCAATCCCCTCCTCCCCCAAACCCAGAGCATACCTGACCACCAGATGAAGGGTGTGTGCGGCACAAGGGGTGCTGGTGAAGCCCCCCTCATGGACTGCCCTCAATATTTTGGCCTCTTTGTCTATCACCACGCACCCCTTGGTGAAGGGCGTACCTGGCCTAACCCAATTCCTCACCATGGCTGTCAGGGTTGCCTCAATGTTCCGAGAAATGTGGGGGCCGTGGCATCCAGGACTTCTGCCTGAAGCAAGGGCCACCTATACCCTGCTTCAGGACCCGTCATGCCACTGCCAAACGCTGCCTCTGGGTCCTGCCACCAGTGCACCACCACTGCCAGGCAGGCATGCTGCGCATTTCTACTCGACCACACATCTGTGGTGAAGTGGATGGTGGCACTCCCAGCCCCTGCCAGCTGCTCCCTCACCCACTCCTTTAAAGCCTGGTACAAGGCTGGCACCACCTGCCAATTTAGGGTGCTGTGCGAGGGCAGCTTAAACTGGGGGGCCAGGAAGCCAATCACATGCCTAAACCCTATGTCCCCGACCACCGAGAAGGGCTGCCCATCGACCGCAATCATTTCCCCCAACATGCGCGTGGCAAAGCCACGCCGCCCTCCACGTCCTGCAGCTGCTGATGGACTTGGCAGCTGCCCCGACCCCATCTCTTGTGCACTGATGCGTCTGGGCCTCAACTAGCTGCTGCTGCTGCACCACTAACAGCGCTGATGGGAGGGGCAGAACATGGTGGCAACACAGCTCTCGGAGGGACATGTGGCTGGCCCTGTCCAAAGTGGCCAAGGATCTCTTGTCCTGTCCACCAATGAGTGTCCCCAGTGAGCGGGTGTTCTCTATGGCAGAGGACCACCTGAGACTGGGGGCCAAGTTGGTAGAGCAGTTGCTGTTCCTTAAGGTGAACCTTCCACTGCTGGTATTCCCTGAGCTGCCCCCGGACATGGATTGATGGTGCAGTGGCACATGGCATCCCATGCCCAAGGCAGTCTTGGAATCGGGCTCCTCCTCAATCTGGGCTGCTGCTGCTGAGTTGCTGTCCCTCCCTCCTAATGCCCGGCGGCCGGCCTATCTGGCTGACCTCATGATGCAGGATGGTATTGGGAAGCTGCAAGGCTGCCAGCTGGCCTCTGTCTAGACAATCTCGGCCCGCCTATCTGACTGGCTCTCTCTTGTGCGTGCTGTACAGTCTTTGCCAGCCTATCTGAGTGTCCTGTCAAGGTCCCAGCCTGCCTTCCCTACTGCCACTCATGCCATGCTGTCTGTCTGCCTGCCCTGGTTGCCAACCTCAAACCCTGCCTCTGCCTGCCTTCTGTTGCTCATGCCATGCTGCCTGTCTGCTGCTGCTGCTGCCTCTGCTGTGCCATGCGTTCTGCTCCCAGGCAATCCAATGTCTGCTGCTGCTCCACCGATGCCTGGCAGACTGCAATGCCCAGCCAAGTAGGGGTGCCAGGCCAGCCACCAAGTCCCAAGCCTTCTCGGCCTCTGCTGCTGCTGCAACTGGGTCTCAGACGGCCAGCCATGGTGCCACGGGCACCCCTGGGGGCCAAGTGCCGAGCCTGCCTGCCTGTCCGGGCAACCTGGGGTGCCAAGCGCCAAGCCTTCCTGGTCTCTGCTGCTTCTGCTGCGTCTCCAATGGTCTGCTATGCCCCCACAGGCACCCATGGAGCACCCCAAGCCTCTGCCGTGGCCGAAATTTCTGAATGTTTTTTTTGGGTGGTCAAACTCCGTGGGACCGAACACATGAACCCGAACTAAGTTTTTGGACCGAACATCCGAACGTCCGAACCCCGTTCTGTTCGCACATCCCTAGTTAAGAGAGTTTGAGACAGAAAGACCCTGTGATGAGCCCGTGGTTGCCATGGTCGTGGGTCCAGTGGGGGATCCCTCAGGAACAGTGCAGCAGAGCCAGGAGATAGCCCCTGGAGGAAGAGGTGGGCACCTGAGATGCCGGCACTGGAAGGGGAGAAACCAAGATGGACTGTGCGCAGGACTACAAGCCCCAGGGGGTAGTGCACCAAGGGGGAACCACCTCTGGTGACGTCATAGGACGGTATTTGATCTGGATGGGCCTGCTGGAGTTATTTAAGATGCTTATTTAAAACATTTCCATACAGGTTCATGGCTTTGCTGAAATGAGATCTTCTTGAGAGTAGTTTCATTGTAAGCTCCAATTATATTTACATTTATCCTTTGTGCAAAATATGATTGTCAGCTTTTTCAGCACTGTGCTGTAAAGGAACTGTATATTGATAGGCTTGTAAATACTCGAGGAAAGGAAGCAAGTGATTTCCCAAAACGTACATAGATAGTATTGCATAGCAACATAATGCCATAAAAATTAAAACAAAAAGGTTTCTCAAAACACTCCAGACATCAGCTTTCGACATTTCAAAATATTGTTTACTCAAAGATCCAGAAATTTTATTTCAGCAATCTGGGGATTCATCCCTGCTTTAGAAAGAACTTCTGCTTTCTGTCTAGCTTGCATTTGGTGAACTTATATTGTGGTTACACTTACTATAGGACTTTTAAATTTAAGAGATGGAAACAGTTGCAGTTGTATCATTGTCATCTTGCTATGTCTTCTTTAGATGACACTTTCCTCATAAGTATTGAGTTTCTTTATAATGTTTGCTCTTTGATAACCTTTCTCTGTCTTCCCTAAGGAGCTGGCACATCCTCACAATGGGTTTCCAGTTTCAAAAATGTAAGCCCAGGGAAAGCAGAGGGACATGTTTTGACTGAGCACCATGCTCCTTTTTCTACACAGATATTTTTTTAAAAATACTTTAGTATGCTACACAAACTATTCGGGACTTTGACACTGGATTCTCCAATTGTGGTACCTACAAAGATGACAAATGTTTTTTTTTTTAAATGGCTTATTCTAGTTATTCTTGCATAAATAGTTATTATTGCATAAAAAAACTAATTTTTCTTGCATAAAACATATGTACTGCAGCCTACAAAGAGGTGTGCACTAGATCTGAATCTTTTCCATATATCTTCAGTGCATATGTTAAATAGCTAAAAGAAAGTGCAAAAATCATAAAGCAGGCTATCCAAGCCAAGAGCATATACACCAACAACTTAAGATATGCAAAAGACCTATGCATTGCTTCATCTAGGAAAGAGTTTAAATTATGATTGTTTCTCTGAATAATGCCAGCGAGAATATGGAATAGCACGCCCTCAAAAGTATGATTTTCAGCAAGGAGAGCAGTTTGCAAGAGAGATACTACATGCAACATGATGGAAAGGTGTTGTAATAAGTAAATAGTATCCCCTTATCAAGAAGTTTCATAACATCAGAAAGGCAATATGATGAAGAAATCAAGAAAGATCCAGCATATAAAAAGTGAATTTAGCAGCCTATAACAACTGTTTAACTACTGCCATAAGTTAAATTTTCACATCCATGTGAAACTACTAAAACGTTGTGTGTTCAGCCCTCCTTTATGAATATAAGAATTGGACACTTCAGGTAAAAGCAAACAAGACATTAGTCTGTGGTAGTCTGGGTTCAGTCTGTGCAGCCTCCACTCACATATTTTACAGCCTGTTCCTCATTGGTGTGTCTCTCATGCGCTTGCAGGCAGCTCCCACTGGCAGGTTCAGTGTGAGCGAAAGCGGAGAGAGGGACAGGAAGCAGTCACTCCTCTGATGCTCTAGGATTTCTGCTGTGACTCCACGGTGCTGGCAGACATGGATGCATGAAGGTGCTGCCCGCAACCGAATCAATGGGATGCAGATGTGTGGGTGCACATTAGCCCTCATTAGTAGGGATGTGCGAACGCGGTTCAGAAGTTCGGAGTTCGGACCGAACTCGAATAGTTCGGTCGATCGAACCAAACTTTCGAACTCAACTCGAATTCGGCCAAACTGTTCGGTAAATCTGAACCAGTTCGGAAGGCCAAAAACCCTGGTTTTCAATGTACGAACTCGGTTTGGAAGTTCAGAATTCGACCGAACTCAAATAGTTTGGTCAACCTAACCAAACTGGATTTTCGAACCGAACCGAATTTCCAAACTCGGTTCTGTTTGCACATCCCTAAGGTAGCATTTGCCCACACAGTCAGGAGTGGGGACTGTGGTTCTAGTGGCTGGTTCTAGTGGAGGCAAACACCTAATAAATAGGCAGGTGGACACCCACCTGGTGGAGGCTATAGCAGGGTAATGTCTCAACTGTTAACATCCTTAGAGGTAGATTGGAGTTTGATGTCATAGGAAAACCTTGAAAATTAGTTGAAAACAAAAAAAAAATGTTGCAAATGATGAAATTAAAGAAAGCATGACTGTTAACAGTCATAAGCAGGAGAATAGCAATATTTTGTGGACACATTGTTCATCAGTCATATGGTATGTTTTTCTCATACTACTAGGTAAGATTGAAGACAATCCTCCTGTCCTGGGTCCTCTTCTCTTTTTACACTCCATCCCTGAGAGAACTCATTCAGTCTCATGGCTTCCAGTACCACCTGTATGCCGATGACACCCAACTCCATCCTCTCCACCTGTTCTCTTATACCTAATAGTCTTTCTGACATCTCTGCTTGGATGTCACCAGTACCTCAAAGTTAACATACCCAGCACCAAACTCATCTCCACCCCACGCACCCCCCAACCATCTTCTCCCTCTTCAGTCTCTATCTCAGTTGATGGCATCAACATCCATCCCTTCCTTGAGTCTCATAGCCTGATTCATGTTTGACTCCTCTCTCTCCTTTGCACGTAAATTTATACACTGTGAGTGGTCTCTTTGATTTCAAGTTAATCACCTCTGGATGTCTTTGCAGAAACAAAATATTAGTAGTATCTAGAGGTGAAACAAACTGCAAAGTTATATATTCTGGAAAGACATAATATTTATGCTGGTGCTGGAAAGAAAGGTGTTTTCTAGTCAGGAAGAGCCATCCTGAGAGCAAGCATCTCTCTCAGTGTTAGACATAGATGTCTGAAAGAATTGTTGTTATGACTCAAAGCTTACCATGAAATTAACTTATGCTTTGGAACATTAAGAAGCTGGAATCTGCATCTTGTAAATATTATTATAAAAACACTTTCCAGTCTTCATGCTGCCACTTTGCAGAGCTTATTTTCATGACCTGTTATTCACCAGTGATGTTACATAGAGTCTAGCAATAGGGACAATCACCACAGAGACTTTTAACCAAAAATCTGTTTATTGTAGCAAAAGAGATTGAGCAAACTATTAGCCTGAGAAATCATTTTAAAATGTGATTCTTGCTGTAAGAGACATATATTCAGAAAACAGCATTAAATTAAGGTTTATATTTTAAAAAGTTGGAGGCATATTTGTTCCTGAAAAAAGAGAAGAAAATGCATGCACATATGGGATGATTTCATATGCAAATACCAGATTTGTATGCACAGATGCAAGTGCATGCATGTGCCTGCATTGTGTGCAGGCTCAAGACAGCCTTCTGTTTTTGAAAACTTGGCACTGTAAATTTAGGGTCTGCCTGTGCCATCCTTAACGATGGTGAGTATTACCTTATTCCATAAGTCGGCCTTGTGGATCAAGGTGCTAATCAAGAAAAACTGAGGAGACACAATTGGACCCTTATATTATGATACAGAAATAGTTACAGGGCAGGTGACACATGTATTCAGGCTTATTTACACTAGATATACTTCCATCTTTTCTCAATTTGAAACAATCTAGCCCTTGCAGAATTCTATATTCTGACAAATATCAGAACAAGTCTTATTATTAATTTTGTTTTGGAGATATGGCTAATTGTTTTAGAGCTGGAATGAGATTTTACAACAAGCCTTGTACTGGGAACAGTTTGTATGTGGCTTTCTTGGGAGCCTCAAAGTGACTATCCTTTCCTTGCTGCTGGCTTATATTAATGGCCCATTACTTCACTGTCACATTCCCTTCATGCTCTGTTGCCTCACACATTGGGGACTAAGAGGGAGAGACCTGCTTCTGTCCCTTCTTCATCCAACTTCTCATGGTAGGTCAGTGGGAAAGTACTGACTACATGTCACCTACTTACTTTACCATGTTGGGACCAGAGCCCTGCATGGGCCCCAAAGTCAGACCCAAGCCCAGTGCAAGCTCCAACCCAACGCAGAGAGGCTTTTTGGAGCCCAGGCCTGGTGCAACTAGGAGCAGGGACATGTCAGGAAAGGGGCATGGAAATGTCTTAGACCCGCCCCTCGTCTGATATAGCCTATCCCCCACAGACAAGTGTGATGTCATGGCACCCTTTCCCTGATGTGGCACAACCCCTCAGAGCACAAGGGCATCATCATGGGTCAAATTGTGCTGTTCAGGTTCTATTAGGCTTAGTTAAGTGTCCAGGGCTGTAGTTGGGATGCTAGGTCTACACCACACAATTGTATTAAGAAAGGTTCTTTGTAATTTTCATACACCTACAGGTGCACAAACCAACTCAGACTGCAGTTGTCAGTAGGAGGGGGAAGTAGCTTTGCAAAGAAGTATTGATCACACTGTTATGTCCTTTTCACAATGTTTCTTCTGCTTTTCGTGTGGGACTTGTTAATTGTTCAATCTTATAAATATTAAAGGTTAGACTATCATGCAGAGTAAGCCCTAAGTGCTACAAGACACATGGTCAGCTTTCTAAGCTGAAAACAACTTATGCTACCAAACAAAAATAGAAAGTTATGTTATAACAGTTGCAAGAAAGTAAAGACATGGAGCATTAGAAAACATGATGGACAGGGATTGAACCTTGCAGCTGAATGAGCAGGATAAATGATAACAAGCTTTAGTGATAGAAAGACTAAACAACAGGCTTCACTTAGAAAAAAACTCTAAACATTGTATGTCAGCAATACACAAAGCCACAGAACAGATTATCCAGGAGTGTAACAAAGATGAAATTAGCATTAGTATATCCAGAGCTTACAAACAACATCATAAAACCACAGATAAGGTATTTCAGCCTGCATATAAACAAGCAATGTTAAACCACCCCTTTCTTAATTTGGAAGTTAATATTTATTTATAAAAGCTGTGTGGATTAAATTAAGATAGAATCCATAACCATGGAAGTGGAAATACTCTTATGTATATTGCATTTAAAATGAGGGGGGAAATGGTTAGTAAAGTGGTAGGAAAAAAACCAAACTTTCCTTTCTAAAGGAGAAATCAGTTTCTTTTAATAAATAAACTGGCTTACAATTTATATGATTACTCCATTGTGGGATGGTGCTAAACCTGTTTGTCCTCTCTTCTCTGTTGGTTTGAGTTCTGTTTCATTAATATTAGGTGGTATTGAAGTTTGCCAGTGACTGTACTTCAGTTTATTTATTCCAAATTTAAAGGCTGTGAGTCACAAGGAAATATTCAAAATTACTTCCATTACTAAGTAATGGAACATTGGAACATCTTGTTGGGGGAGGCCATCGACAGGGTGGCTCCGAGACGTCTTCTCCCTCTGTCTCGTCACCGCAGGGCCCCTTGGTTTACTGAGGGGCTGCGGTGTATGAAACAGGTAGGTAGGAGACTAGAGCGATGCTAGCGTCGGACTCGCTCTGAATCTGTGGTCCTATGTTGAGGCTGTGAGGACAGCAAAGAAGGAATTCTTTGCAGACCTCATAGTGTCTGCAAAGTTGCATCCAGCGGAGCTGTTCCGTAGTGCGGGGGCTGGTCAGTCCGGCCTCCCTCCGCCTGGATGGGAACTTGTCCCAGGCCCGCTGTGAGGAGTTTGCCACCTACTTTGCAGACAAGATTGCTCAGATCCAGAGTAACTTTGACACCGGATTGGAAGCAGTAAGCGAGGGGCACGAGGTTATGGAGGCACCGTCTGGTCAATCTTTCTGGGATGAGTTTCAGGAAGTGACGCCAGCTGATGCAGTGAATGTCCTGAGGTCTGTCAGAGCCACTAGTTGTGAACTAGATCTGTGCCCGTCCTGGTTGGTGAAATCCTCCAGGGAGACCTTGGGGACGGTGCTGGCGAGGGTAGTGAACGCGTCCCTTCGGCAGGGGAGATTGTCACCCAGTCTCAAGGAGGCTGTGGTG
>QEPC01007686.1:27136-39047 GCA_003113815.1 Sphenodon punctatus | reverse complement strand
GCACTGCAGCTCCAGGCGCATTTGGACAGTGTTGGTTTCCTTGACCCTTTTCAATCTGGGTTCCGCCCCGGCTACAGTACTGAGATGGCGTTGGTGGCCTTGGTGGATGATCTCCGCCAGGAGATGGATGCAGGATGTTCGACCTTTGTGATCCTGCTAGATCTCTCGGCTGCTTTTGATACCATGGACCATGGGCTGTTGTTGAGATGGCTGCGAGACTTGGGAGGTCTGGACAGGACTGGCCTTGGATGGTTCTGCTCATTCCTCTCGGGTAGAAGCCAGTGGGTGGTGCTGGGGGCTGAAACATCTAGCCTCCGGGTCTTGACCTGCGGCGTTCTGCAGGGTTCCATTCTGTCTCCATTGTTGTTCAATGTGTATATGCAGCCCCAGGGGGAGATCGTGAGAGGGTTTGGGGTGTGATGTCACCAATATGCTTATGATACTCAGCTGTACCTCTCTTTTTCAACTGACCCAGGTCCTGATGTCTCGTTACTCTCCCAATGTTTGGAGGCCGTGGCGGATTGGATGCGGCAGAGCAGACTGAAGCTCAATCCTGATAAGATGGAGGTGATGGTGGTGGGAAAGGCGGGGGAGGTTCTGGCCCCCCTGATAGGGGGGGTTCACCTGCCTGTTGCTCTTCAGGTTCGGAGTCTGGAAGTGGTTTGGGATTTGGGCCTCTGTCTGGATCGGCAGGTGGAGGCGGTGGCTAAAACCGCCTTTCGTCAGCTGTATCTGGTACGGGGGCTTCAACCTTACCTCTCCAGGCCAGATCTGGTCACTCTCTTCCATGCCTTCATCACCTCAAGGCTAGACTACTGCAATGCACTCTACGTGGGACTTCCCTTGTTTCTGGTTTGGAAGCTGCAGCTAGTGCAGAATGCGGCAGCCCATGTCCTGACAGGAATGGGGCGGCCTGAGCACATAACACCGGTGCTCCGTGCTCTGAACTGGCTGCCTATGGTGTACCGAGCCAGATTCAAGACGTTAGTATTGATTTACAAAGCCCTGCACAGTCTGGGCCCCTCATATCTCGGGGACCACCTCACCCTCCGTGCCTCACAGTGATCCCTTCGGTCCACCGGGGGCGCCTTTCTGGAGGTCCCCGGTGTAAGACGTGGGGGCCACAATGGAGAGGGCGTTCTCGGTGGCCGGGCCATGGTGGAACTCCCTCCCGGAGGAGGCTCGCCTGGCCTCGGGTGTGTTGGCCTTCCGACATATTTGTAAGACTTGGCTGTTCACCCAGACCTTTGGAGGGGAGGGTGGGGGGTAGGTTAATTTCTGTGGGGGGTGTTTTAAATTTGGTTTAATTAAGATGTTTCAGACTTTTTATGTTAAAAATCATTTTATATTATGTTGGAAGCCACCCCGAGATGCCGTAGGCATGGGGGGTGGCATACAAATATAAGGAAATAAATAAATAAATAAATAAATAATAATCAGTTCAAATCCAATCCAGGTCAGGAGCAGTTTGTTGGCACATAATTTGGTTGACTATGGGTGCCTTTACACAAATATGAACCAATGCCTGTGCTCTGCCTCACACCTAGGTGGGTCATTCGTTTAAAGGGTGGCCTGCCAGATGTGGAGGTGGAGCAGGCGCTGCCTGCTTCAGCCCCACTAGCAGTACCCGAGGACATCCCAGAGCACCACCAGCAGAACGGGCAGCTCAAAATTGAGGCACCAGCCAGCGGCGAGCAGCGAACCATCTACTCAGCGAATGGCCACTGCAGCTGTGCTCTCGACTGGGGGTTGCCCTGGGCAATGCCATAGAGCTGAGGGCAGCAGCCTATCTGCCTGCAGCCTTATGGTGTGGGGGAGGAGAGCACCCCACAGGTGGCAGACCATATGCTGTGGCAGCACTGGGTCCATTTAAAACAGATCCAGGCATTTCTGAAAGCGAGCAGACATGGGGGTGCACTCCTGGACTTACCCAGCGGTTGAGCGCCCCTGCATCCGTCTAAAGACACTCAATGTGAAATAAATTTATGGTCTCAGTCTTAGTAGACAGGTTTACAAATCATCATCATAATTGTGGCAAACTTACACCTTTTAGTAATGCGACCAAAACCCAAATGGACATAGATCTATATAACAATTTTATGGATCCTTCCTATTAGGGCTGGCACTCACCAGTACAGTAACACATAGACAATTAAAATTTAACTACTGTTGATTTGATGCCCTTCAACACTGCAAAAAAGAATCCAAACATTTGCAGTGAGATCTTTCACTTGTTTTGGGCTGGTGCTATCCCGTACAGCTGACATGAGTCTCATTGAAGACAATAGGATTCACATAATTGAGAAGAGCTAGCACAATACAAAGTAACTGGAGGATTATACTTCTCAAAAAAGAAAATCCTTTAAAATGCCACCTATGTCTAACATCTAACGCCCCCCCCCAACAGAAATCAAAATCAGGTGAAAGAAAGCCTGATTACATGCATGTAAAAATAGATTATTTAGATAATTTGTATACAGTTTATGCACCTTTAGAATGGAGTTTAAACAAAACATCTGGGAGGCCCAGCTTTGGTTTTTAATTTTGTTGTTTTACAAATCACCAAAATTTAGGGAGATTCAGATGAGAAGTATCAGTTTGAATTTAACTTTGGCCATTTTTACACAGACTGGGTGGGTGGGGGGATGGGTGTTCTGGTGTGGGTGTAGGGGTGTGTGGGTGTCCCTTTACATAGACACACACCCACCTCTACCTATGGGGCCTTCTCTGGTTTTCTGGAGGGCCCAATGGGTGAAAATGGGTGGAGCTATGTGTTGCATAGGAGTGCGCATGCACCCCCACCCATCACATGGGTGAACACTGACCGCACATCCATCCCCCCACCCATGGCCAGCTGTTGACATGGACACCTCCACCGGTGGAACACCCTCATGCACACCCAGAGGGAGGGTAATTAAAATTCAAGGAGACATTAAAGGATGTGTTTTACCTAAACTTTTATTGGTCAGATTCCCAAGTCAGAATCATAATCCATGAAATAGGCAATATTAAATATTTCTTATTTAAAATAGTGATTGAAGTTGAAAAATGTGAAGATTCTGCTTAGCCAATCTGAGTATGAGCCTCATACACTCCCCATTCATTAAGGTCAATGAGAACTGAGCTGGGTGGGCCGATCATAAGCTCCTGGGATGCATGAGCATGCAACCCACATGCACCCTCTTTACAGGGACCATGGCACGCATGCAAACCCCATGGAAACTACGCAAAACTCATATGTATGTATGCTCACATGGGAGCGCATACGTAAGCCATGCATGCTGGGGTTCTGCCCCATTGATGTTAGTAAGAACAGGATTGCCCTCCCTTTACTCTTGTTTTCTAGAATGCCTCTGTAGAATCTACTCATTGCTTCCATTGCATTCCTCTTCAACCAGCAGAAAAGGGGCATATTGTGAATATGAAGTACAAGAACATTTAAAAAAAAATATAGATACTCAATAGGAGCTAAATAAGATTTCAAAGAATATTAAGTAATTACTTTCTTTATTCCACCAAAAATAAAGAAGCAAATAGTCTATGAAGATCACACACATCTTCAGAAGATAGAAATCATGCAATTTCTGTCTGACTTTCACACAAAATCAAGATGATTCAAAAATAATGAAGGTGGAATTAGGAATGGTTGCCTACTGGCTGCCTAATTTTTGCAATGGGAGTTGGGCATCACACTGCCCTTTGTGCCTTCGAAAAAATTTCCTTTTCAAAAGTAGTACTTTGTAAGACATTACTTGCATACTCTTTCCAACAGTAGCAGGTCAAATAAAGGATATCATCTGAACGACTTCGTTTCTATCTCTTACTTTTTGGACCAACATGGCAACCATGCCATGGCAATCATGGGTATTTTCAGACATTATGATCCCACGCTCAACCACGGTGAATACCCACATGGTGAACAAGGGACTGTAACATCTGTTGGCCCGACAGGTGATTCCTGCCAGATGTTCACCCCCATGAATCACAGGCGGGAATCTCATTGACCACGCAAACGCCCTTCCTGCCTGGACCATGGCCGTTTGCGTGGTCAATGAGATTCCCGCCCGTGATCAACAGGATCATCACGTCTGTCCCCTGACCACGGCCTGGAATCTGTGGCCGTTCCTGCCGCTGATTCCGGGCCATGTTCAATGCCCCGGGGGATGGGCAGGCGCTGCAGATGCATTGGCCATGGCGCCCGCCTGTCTCCCAGGGTGCGGGCGGCCTAGGGAGCATGGGTGTGTGTGGCTGTGTGGCCACATGTTGACCGTGCAGTCCTGCCCCCTCTCCCGATTCCCTGCCAGGATCAGCCGGCACGTCTGTTGGCCATGCCGTTTTGATCCCGTCGGGGGATCAATTGGTGATTCCGTGATGGGGCCAATACTGGGCCCGTCACGTCTGAAAATACCCCATGTCAATTTTTTCCTATAGGTAGGAAATTTACATATTTTGGCTGCTATCATCAGGAACTTACTCATTTACCATAAGAGACACATACAGTGTCTGTCCTTTGTGGAACAAGTGGAGAGGATCACAGTATTGAACACAATATATTCTAAATTTATAATTTCCAAAAATGGATTTAATTGCAATTCACAAGTTAAACACTACATCGACTCTGTTGCCAAATCCTGTCGCTTCTCCCTGCATAACATTGCTAAGATTCACCCTTTTCTCTCTGTCTCCTCTGCCAAAACCCTTGTTCATGCCCTAGTCATCTCTCGCCTCGATTACTTTAACCTCCTTCTTAATGGCCTCCCCCGCTCTCACCTTTCTCCCCTTAACTCTGCCCAAAACTCTGCTGCCAGGGTCATTCACCTCGCCCGTCGCTTAAGCCACGTGCAGCCCCTCCTCTCCTCTTTTTTATTTATTTATTTATTTATTAGATTTTATTGGCTAACTTCTTGATAAAACATTTACAAACTTATTGACCATTCATACAGCATACAGTCAAACATCACATTACATGAACGTGGCCAATATTCACTGAAACAAGATCTTGTCCTTCATATTGAGTGTGTGTATAACTTTTTCTCGTGGCACTATTAATTGTACGTCTCTCGCATAGATCTTATTTGTATCCATCTGATGAGCATCAGAATTGGAAATCAAAAAGGCTTTGTAAGTCCTCTTCATCTTTTTTTCATCCAGTTCTTGCATGATAGGCAGCCATATCTCTTTAAAGTTTTGGACGTTGTTGTGTAGGACTGCATGGAGTTTCTCAATCTGAGTCTGTTAGCCCATTCTTCATAAGAAAGTTCAGTTTCAGACTTCCAGTGCCTTGCTATTATGTATAGCGCTGCCAGGAAAAGCATCTTACAGGATTTTTGACGTATTTGCATATCTTTTATCTCTGGGACTAATCCCAGCAGGGTCACTTCTGGCTTAAAGGGTATCACAAACCCCATCACCTTGTTTGCCACTTGCCAGACCTTTATCCATAAAGCTTGCAGCTTCCAGCAATCCCACCAGCAGTGCCTACAGTGTCCCACTTCCCCACACCCTTTCCAACAAAGCCCTTTTCGTGCAGGGTCACTAAACTTCATTCTAGATGGGGTAAAATAATATCTTGTGGTGAGTTTAATTTGGATCTCTTTCACTTTTATTATTCATGTGACATCAGATCTTTTTTGTCTCTGCTTCTCCTAGTTGAATTTGCAAGTCTCTGCTCCACTTTTCAATGTAGGAGCTAACCTTATCATAAATTATATTTTTAATCTCTTTATATATTTTGCCCAATTTTCCCGCTGGTTTACTCCTGGTAAAGAGTAGTTTTTTCTGTCTTATGTGGTTCCCTGTCATTATCTTCCTTGTTTTCTAGAGAAGTGCACAGATCTCTTAGTTGCAAGAATTGGAAGGGATCCACTTTTCCTTGTACCAATTGTTCCATCCTATATAATGTCACAAATTTTCCTGCCACAAACACTTGCTGCACTCTCATTATACCTCTTTCCTTTAGAAGGCCTCTTAAGCAGGAGCCAGCTGAGAGTCTCTAGCTTGCTTTGAGTCAGTTGGGGAATATGGAGAAGAACCTAATTTTATTTTCATCCTTTTTTGTATCTTCCCCCAGTAGTGAAGAAGTGTCCTTGCAAAAGGGTGTCGCTTCTTATCACCCTTCAGCACAGCGCCATGGTCCACTATCAGATCTTTTAATGATGTCACCTGCAGACTATTCCTTTCAGAGAAGCCCACTCTGGAGCCTGTTGCTCATGATACCAATCTGGGAGAGCTCCCATTGCTGCTGCCATATGGTAAATCTTCAGGTCCGGCAGATTTATCCCCCCATTATCTGGCGTTTTAGTTAGTCAGTTTTTTTATTCTTGGCTTTTTCCCATTCCAGACCAAATCTCTTAAAAATCTCTTTAAAACAGTGTGATAACACTGTTTGAAGAAGGAGTTTTCAATATGTTTTGAGAGTTTGCTAAATTTGTATAGAATCTTGGGCAGGATTATCAGTTTGAACAGATTAATTTTCCCTAACCAAGATGTCATTAGTTTCCGCCAGGGCCATATATCTTCCTTTAGTTTTTTAAGTAGAGGTGTATAATTTGCTGTATATAGGTCCTCTGTTTTTTTAGTAAGTGTTACCCCTAAGTATTTAAGTCCCCCATCACTAATTGGAAAAGGGGGAATGTTTTTTAGGTGTTCCTCCTGTTTCTTATCTTGCCCATAGATTAGCGCAAATGATTTTTCTTTATTGATAGTGTATCCCGAAACTTCTCCAAAAAGTTCTATTATCTTAAGGAGTTCTGGAACTGAATTGGTTGGGTTTGCTATGAAGAAAAGCAAATCATCCGCATAAAGAGCCAGTTTATATGTCTGTCCACCAATCTCTACCCCCTCTATTTTTTTGTTTTGTCTTATTGCCGTTGCTAACACCTCCAGCACCAGATTAAAGAGCAGGGGAGAGAGTGGACATCCCTGTTTTGTACCTCGCTGCAGGTCGAAAGGCTCCATTAGTCCCCCATTTATTAACAATCTTGATTGCGGCTTTTTGTACATTGCCTGTAACCAATATAGGAAATTTCCTTTGAAGCCCATCTTTTCCAGGGTTAAGAAGAGACACTGCAGCTCAATAAAATCAAAGGCTTTTTCAGCATCTGCTGATACTATCATTGCCAGAATTTTCTTATAAACTAGATTATGGATTATATTTATAGCTTTCCTGATATTGTCCTTGCCCTGCCTGCCTGGAATAAAGCCCGATTGGCTTTTGTGTACTAATTCTCCAACCACTGCCCTTAATCTAGTGGCCAGTATCTTTGAGAAGATTTTAAAATCTGTATTTAACAAGGAGATACGGCGATAGCTGCCACATTGCTCCAAGATCTGCCTGGTTTTGGGATGAGGGTTATTGTTGCTTTGTAGAAGCTTTCTGGCATAACAGCCTCACTTATTATATTGTTAAATGTATTGGTCAAATAAGGGACTAATATTTCTGCAGATGTTTTGTAAAATTCATTGGGAAATCCATCTGGATCGCATGCTTTGTTTCTTTTTGACTCTTTGATTGCCTCCCTTACCTCCTGTTCTGTAATGAACCTGTCTAGGAAGGCCCCTTGTGCCTCATTTATACAAGGCAACTGTATCCCTTCTAAAAAAGCTGCGATTTTAGAGTCCTCTGGTTTATGGGAGCTGTAAATTCCTTTTAAAAATCCCAGAAAGGCTTCTTGAATGTGTTTCAAGTCACTACCTCTCTCCCCTTCTTTATTTTGAATCATAGCTATGTAGGCTTTCCTCTGTTTTACCTTTACCAGGTTGGCCAAAGTCCTACCTGTTTTATTATTCCTTTCAAAGAAATGAAACATAATCTTTTGCAATTGCCGTTTCGTTTTCCCCAATTTCAGTACATTTATCACCTCTGACATCTGTACAGTTCCATTTTAGATGACAATACATGATCTATTTGGGAATAGCTATTATGGACATTTGAGTAGAAAGTATAGTCTCTCATATTTCCATTAACATGTCTCCATACATCTGACAAACCATATGTCTCAAACAGTTGTACTAACTTTTTTTGTTCTTCTCTCGCCTCTCCTTTCATGGAGTGATCCAACTCAGAACGGGTGGCATTGAAATCTCCCTGTATCAATGTCCAGCCTTTCACCTTTTCCGCTATAAGGGGGATATATTTTTTATAGAAAGCTATCTTTCCCTCATTTGGGGCATATAAATTTACCAGGGTCATCTTCTGCTCCCCCATGTATTCTATGACGCAAAGGAATCTCCCCTCTTTATCTGCTAAGATTTTATTCGCATTGAAGGTGACATTTTTGCAAAATCTAATTATCACCCCTGCCTCTTTTTTTTTTTATGAGCATGCAGAGAACATAGCTCCAATATTGGAGTTAGCAAATCTATCTACATCCTTTTTTAATAGGTGGGTCTCCTGAAGATAGAAAACTTCTACCCCCTGATCTTCAATCTGATTTCTTCCTCTCTTCCTCTTCTGAGGGGAGTTTAATCCCCTGACATTTAATGTGATAGATTTAAATCCTGCCATCTATATATATGTATAAGTTCCTCTGATATCTTGCTTCTTTGTGCAACTGCACTGAGCTTATCATTGGAAAGTAGTCATCTGTCTTACTTTTAAGTACCTGTTTCACCTTCTGTTTCTCTACCTGTGTCTCACTGTCACTCTTTGAAGTTAGCATATACTTGTGCCTGTTGCAAACAATCCTATACACACCTCTACTTAAGTCTCCAAAGCTTCTTACCCTCATTCCCACCCACCCCCTCTTTGCCCCCCCATCATACCTTTTACCTTTTTCAGGTATCACAGTTCTCTTTCCTTCACACCCCTGTGAGGATCTGTTGGAACTCAGAGGCTCCTTGGTGATGTGTGTCCCTTTGAACAAAGGTACCCTCCCTCCCTCCCCTTTTCTTCTTTAAATTTTTTAAATCCAAATTTTACACTACAAACCGTTTTCAGATTCTTTAAACTTCTGTAAAACTTCTTAATACCTATATACTACCAAAACTTTTAACCCGAACTGTTTTTTCATTCCCCTCCTTTCAGGAGGCTGCATAGTGGCTTTAGTACCCCCCTCTCCATCTTTCTGCTCTGCTTGTTGTTGTTGCACATGGCTCAGCCTATATTGCTTCCAGACCCAGGATGGTAGGCTACTGGTTGTGCCATCAGGAAAGATTCCAAATCTTCTGGATCCTCAAAAAATCTCTTTTTTCCACTCACTATAATCAGCATTTTGGCAGGAAAGATTATCTTTAGCTTGAGGTTTCTTTCAATCAGGGTTCCAAAGAATTTGTTCTATCTCATGCACTTTTTAACTGTCTCTGCTGCAAAGTCTGGAAAGACCTTGATTGCTTGCTGTTGATAAAAGAGGTTCCTTTTAATCCTAGCTTTCTTCAGGATCTCTTCCTTAATTTGATAACCGGCAAATTTTACAATTATTGAAACTCTGTGAGCCCTGTCTATTGCTGCGTTGTGCAGCAGAGTCTGCTCTGGAAAGTTCTCTCTGATTAGTGCCCAGATCTTTTCATTCACCTCCTCCACACCTTCCATCTATTTCACTCCATGTAAATGGAGGTTCATCCTGCTTGAGCGATTTTCCAGCTCTTGGCATTTTAGCTGGAGTGCTGCAGAGTCCTCCTTTAATTTCTCCAGCTGCAAACCAGAGGAGAGAGACTGATCCTCTAATGAGGATATTCTTTCTTCTGTAACCTCAGTCCTTTTTGTCAGCCCCTCCAGTTTTTGTTCCCCTCATCCACAGCAGCCTTTATTTTTTAAATTTCTCCTTTAAACTCCCCCTTCATTTGTAAGATTAAGTCCTGTACAGACCTTCCTGGAGCTTCTTCTTCTTCTTCAGAATCAGCAGAAACCACCTCTCCTTCCATTTCCAGGTCCTCCGGTGCCATCTTGTTGTCGGCCGTTTCTCTTCTGCTGTCTCTGGGCCCCGTGATTTCTTTCCTCTGGCAGAAGCGCTCCAGAGCATTCTCCTGCAATATTTTCTGTTTGTTTTTGTTCTTGCCTGCCATACCTCTGTGGGAGCGGGGTTTTTCTTTTCAAATAAATGTATTTGCGGCTTGTTTAGAAGACAGGGGAGCGGAGCGTGGGCTAGTCCCAACTACTCAGTTTGGCACATGCGCAGATTCCCCTCCTCTCTTCTCCTCTTTTCACTGACTCCCCCTTCCTGAACAAATCCTGCACAAGCTCCTTGTCTTTACCTATAAAGCTCTTCACAACCTTGCTCCCCTCTACCTCTCTGCGCTAATTTCCCTCTGTATGCCAGTCCATGAACTCTGCTCTTCCTCTGTCCCCCCTCTCACCTTCCCACACCTCCCCTGCTTCCCTAACCACCTTTGTCCCTTCTCCCTAGCTACCCCCATGCCTGGAACGCCCTGCCTTCCCACATCTGCCTTGCCCCCTCCTTTCGTACCTTCAAATCCCTCCTCAAGACCCACCTCTTCCCCTCTGCCCTCCCTGACTCCTCGCTCTCCTCAGCTAACTCCTGCTGATACCCTCCATCCAGTACAATCTGTTACCTGAGGTTTGTGTACTCATATCCTCACCACATGGACCAACCAGCCATCATTCTTGATGTGACCAAGCCAAGCGCATGCACCTGGGACCTCGCATCTTCGTGAATGTTATACTCCTTGTCTCTTCCTCTGTTCCCCTTCCTTCATCTCTCTCCCCCACCCCCCATCTCTCAGATTGTAAGCCCTAGGGCAGGGACCATGTCTATTCAATTAATTTGTAAAGTGCCAGGTCCATTGCTGGCACTATATAAATGCTTGCTAATAATAATAATAATAATAATAATAATAATTAATTAATAACAACAACCAAACTACAGGCTTAAAATACTTCAGGTAAGTAACAAGTGGTAGAGAATTATACAGAGTGACCAGAGAAAACCAAAAGGAAGAAAAGATAAATAGTTCCATTGTTGAATGTCATAACATGTTCCAGCAGTGATGCCTATAATTCCACAGGGAAAGATTAATGTATATAACTGAAGATCAAAAAAAGAACTGGTATGTGTGGTCTCATTACTATTTTCAAGAATAGTACTACTATTCTACTATACTACGACCAGTCTCATTACTATTTTCAAGAAACATGGAATTAGGATGCTACAACACAGCAGAGAAAATAGACCAGACAAAAGGATTTTAAGTCAGGGCTGATACTAAACCACTGCACATGTGGCCTGTGTGTATGCAAGCATGTGTTGTGTGTGATTTTCATGCAATTTGTTCATGTGCCATAGTCCCCATTACGGGGAAGTGCATGGGGTCTGCAGGGCGTTGTGTGCAAGATATGTGCATGCTGTGTTCATGGCACACGTAGTGCATGGGGGGTTAGATCAGCCATGTTGGCAGAAATGACCACCTCTTGTATCAAAGAAGAGAAATAAGATTATATTGAGGAGAATGTGTGAAAGAGGGGTAAATGGAATTTTTTTAAAGGTATGGGGCTAAAGAGTTAATGGGTGATTTCAGACATTACGAGATCACACTCAACCACAGTGAACCACGGTCAATTCTGCAGCGGGGTCAAGGTGGCCGGCATGTCTGTTGGCGGCCGCCAGATGTTCACCACAGTCAATACCCACATGGGGTCAAAATCAACCATGGGTGATTTCAGACGTTACGGGGCCCTTTGGCCCCGTACCGAAACCACCGGCTTCGTTCCCCACCGGGGTCACCCCGTAACGCCACAACAGACATGCCGGGGGGATCCCAGCGGGGAAACTGGGAGGGGCCGGGGCTGTGCGGCACAACGTGTGGCCACACGGCCCCGCCCCCTCCACGCACCCCACCGCCCACCCTCCGAGGAGACGGGCGGGTGGCGGGGCCATTGCTGCCGCCGCTTCAGGCCGGAAGTGCCGTGGCCCGGGATCCTGCTGGGGATCCCGGGCCATGGCGCATGGCCAGATGT
>QEPC01007686.1:7782-27036 GCA_003113815.1 Sphenodon punctatus | reverse complement strand
TCTTTTAGATTGTAAGCCACAGGTAGGGACCGCAGCTGATTATATGTTCTGTACAGCGCCAGGTTGTTACTGGCGCTTTATAAATGTTTAATAATAATAATAATAATAATGCAAGGGGACCCTAGCAACATGGAGGTACTGGCCTCAGAGGGCTCTGAGACCAACATAGAGGGTAAGTGAGCAGGTGGGATGGTCCAAGAGAAGGAGGGAGGGAGGGGGGCACACCAGCCACAGGGCCACCCCAGCAACCCCGGGCACCCATGACCTCAGAAAGGGGGCCCCAGGGCTGCTGGGGGAACTTAAAGCTCACCCCATCCCATATCTTTAAAGGTCATGCCATGCCCCGACACCCAGGACAGGCAGGTGAGGGGGATAGCAGTGAGCAGCCCCAGAAGCAGCCAGAGGTCCCTGGTGAGGCAACTCGGCAAGTGGGGGGAGGGGAGGCTGGGGGTGGCCAGGCGGGGGACCCGACCTGAGTGATGCGGGGGAGGGGTGGGCAGGGCGCATGGGGACACCGAGGGAGGGCACCGGCCAGCCCACAGAAGGGGGGTTCTCATGACCCACCAGTCACAGGACAGGATGGGGGGCAGCCGGTGCCTAACCAACCCCTACTGTGCACCCCGACAGGCCGACCAGTCAGATTCCAGCAAGGTGGCCCGGTGCCCCCGGCCCAGCGGATGAGGGAGCACCGAGCACGAGTACGGTGCCGGAGGGAGGATCAGGCTGAGGACATTGTCCGCAGAACCACCAATCAGGGCGAGTGGATAATAGCGGCCATCGACCGCATGGAGGCAGCCACCCAAAGGGCCGTGAGCAAGTGGAGGCAAGTGACCAGAGGCTACAGGTGGAGGTGCACCTCAAACGGAGGCGGGAGCACCAGGAGAAGAGCAGGCAGGTGGAGGCATTCGGGCAGCTGGAGCAGGCCATTGACCGGATGGTGAGGGAGCACTCGGTCAGGATGGACCAGTCACATGACATTGGTGCCTCGCTGCTTCTGCACGTGGGGACCATGATTGCCTATGTGATGACAGCCACCCTGCCGGGCAACCTGACTGCCCCAGCCCCGATGCCAGGCCCCTCGATGCCCCCACCACCTCCGCCACTGCCCCAGCTGCCGGCACACCCGCTAGGCCTGCGCATACACCTACCAGTTCCTGTAGGCCTCTGGAGGGAGCATCCACCCAGGGGGGTCCCTGCTGGCTCCATGTTTGCCTACGCTTCCAACAATGCCTTCCCTTCAGGACACCGAGGCCCCCCAGGATACTGTTGGGGACACGAACAGTGGGAGGGGAGCTCCCAGAGCTCCGCGGTGCCCACAGGGCAGCCAAGAGGGAGGCCCCAGAGACATGCATATCATGGGGGAAAGGGGGGATGGAGGAAGTGGGGGAAAGGGGGCAAGCGTGGGGCAGGACACGGCACTGGGTGGAGGGTGGTGTGCATGGTGGTGGTGGTGGTGGGCACCTGTAGGTGGTGATTACAATAAATGTACGGGCACCACAGTCGCTTCCGTGGTTCTGTTGTGCACCACACAGCAGGCTCCGATCACCAAGGCCGAGGTCTCCACCGTGTAGACCAGTCAGCCCGTGAGGCACCTCCAGCGATGTGCCCTCTTTTCCACGGTCCTGCTTGCACACAGGCGCATTTTGTAGAGCGCCTCCACCGGGTTCCTGGCGACCGGGTATACCTTCATCAGTCGCCGGGTGAGTGGATAGGCCGGGTCCTCCAGGATCCAGGGGGGCATCAGCACCCTCTCGATCTGGGTCATCCCCATATCCATGCGCGAAGTCCCCGTGGTACATCCGGGCATAGAAGGGAGAGATGGTCATGATCCAGGCATTGTAGCTGTGCCCGGAGTGGCCGTGTAAATGTCAATGAACCGGCCCTGGTGGTCCACGACCGCCTGCAGCTGCAGGGAGTGGTACTCATGTCGGTTGATGAATTCCACGGTCTCCCCATCGGATAGGCAGAGGATTTCAATGTGGGTGCCGTCCATGGCACCCATGCAGTAGGGGAATTCTCCAGCCGCAAAGCCAGCCATCATGGTCTCCTGGTCTACCAGCTGGATCACATGGTCCAGGAGCATGCCCTCCAGTGCCGCGCAGACCTCCCACAGGATCCTGGCGACAGTGCTCACCCCAACACCGAAGTGCTGCGAGACGGACCGGCAGGAGTTGGGCATTGCTAGGGCTCAGACCCTGATGACCGCCCGCTGGACCATGGGGATGTGGGCCCGCATGGGGGTGTGCTGCCACTCCAGCCAGGGCATTAACACCTCTGCAAGTTGCAGGAGGATGTGCCTGTCCATCCGAAAGTGCGCTCTCTAGGTGGCCTCATCCCTCTGTGCCAGCGCCCTGGCCCACCACCCCTGTCCCTGCTCTGTGACCCATACCCACTGGTCAATGGGCATTATGAGCAGGGCTGCGTGCCCCATGGTCTCCCTTCTCCACTGGAGCCGGTTGGTTGCCTCGCAGAGTGCAGAAGCCTGCTCCCAGCCATGGAGGAGGGCCAGTCAGGCTGCCCCAGACACCTGAAGGGCCCTGAGCCGGGCTAGGGAGCGCCTGCACCCATGGTGGACTCTCCAGACTCTAGGACCACTCCTGGCTATGCACACCTGCAGCCGGGCACCCAGGTGCACCTCTGCGGTCTGGATGCGCAAGAGGTCCATGTGTGAGAGGTACCACTCCACGCAGGTGGCTAGGTGCATCCTGCATGCACCTAGCTGTCCCAGCTCCATGGTGACCTGTGCCCCGGATGTGTTGGAGCTGCACCCGTTATAGACTGTGCCTTGTGTCGCCCCACCCCCAGGTCATGACCTGCCAACCGGGGTGGGGGGGTGGGTTGCCCTGCCCCCCCGGCTGACTGGGCCAGCTCCTGCAGGACGAGTGGGGCAGGGAGGCAGAGGGTGCCCCACTGCGCACCTGCGGTCCCTTCACAGGACCATGCGCATGGTCCAGCCTGCGCCTGGGCATGCAGGCAGCAGTTTCATTCCTGTTGTCATCACCTCCCACCTCTCTATGTTGGCTGCCTGATGTCCTCGCCACCCTGATTAGTGTGTAGGCTGTCTTGTATGTGTGCTTGGTTTCAGCAGCTGTGCTGGGTTTGCACCCCATGCCTTGCTCATTTGCCGTGCCATGATTTGGTCTGTGGTCTTATCGGTTGGCCTTGGAGCTCCCCTGCTTCCCCTCCTGTCCCTCCAGGGCTTGTGGGGCCTCTCATTCCTTGCAGTTATTATCCATCACTTGCTGGGACATGGCTGGATGCGCTTTCCCAGGGCTTGCAGGCCCCACCACCCCTGGCGCCCCCCATAGCTGGACATTCCATGAGACCATGGCCCTGTGTGACCTGTGGCATTTCTCAGCCATGCAATTTCTCCTGAGCTGCCCGTACAGCCTCACAAGTGCCTATGCGAGTCTGAGCTCCGGCCTGCGCTACTTTGGCTATGAGGCAAGTGCCTGCGATTGCCAGCTGCATGTGGAGATGCTGGGCCTCCATCCCTTTCTCGATGGGTGCATCCCAGAGATGAGGTGCTCGCATATGGGGTGGTCGGTGGTGGAGACCATGTATGCCCTCTCTGTGTGCAGCCTGGCCACCTACACAGCCTGTCTGGCAGAGGGGGGGGCCTTGCCCTGGCTGTGTCCTTCTTTGGCTGTGTTCACAGGGCTTGTGGATACCAGCGGTCATGTGGGGCTGTCTGTCACCAACTGTTGGAGCTGGGTCACCTTCCGTGGCCCCCAGCTGCTGACTATGACCTGTCAGAGCCCATCGGGGTGGAGCTGGCAGTGCTGGCTGGTGTGTGGTCCCAATCTGATGTGCAGGTGGGGTTCACCGTGCAAGATCCCTTCAAGGCATACTACCTGGTCGCCCACCACATATCTGCACTGGGATACAGTCGGGGCATGCTTCAGTGGCCCCACTTCGTGCACCTGGCAGGCCACCTGGCCCCAGGCCCCTTCGTGGCCCCCTAAATCTGGATGTGAGGCCTCCTGTGCCTTCCGGGCCCTGGATGCTGGCTCCGCTTTGGGGTCCCGCCTCTGCCCCAACTCCGTGAGTCACTGCCTGCTCCCTCCTGATGTCCCTGGCTCACTGCTCTGCTTGCTGGTGCCTGGGGTTCCGCTGCCCCTTCCTGTGGCTCTGGGCCCCCTCCGCAGGCCCCCCTGTCCACCTCTGCAACCAGTGTTCACCTCTGTGGCTGCCTTCTCCTGTGGCTGTGTCCTGATCTCCGAGCCAGCTCCCAGTGCCCCGGGTGCTGCTGTCCTTCATAGTCCAGCCTCGATCCCTCCTGTGCCTGTGCCCCCCACCCCCTTGTGTGACTCTGTGACCGTGGGGTTCTGGGGCCCCCGGACTGCACCTCCCGGTGACCTCCGGGATGCTGGTGGCTTGAACTGGCTGCTCTGTGTTCAGGTCCGGCTCGCCTCCATCCCATCCATTGCACCCTCACCGTTGCGTGGGGTCCCTGACAGCCTCCTGGACCATTCCCGGGCTACTCCCTGTTCTGTGTGGCCTCCCCCTGTGCCTGTGCTCTGCTCCTGAGGGGTCCCCCCATTCCAGAACTGCATGTGTAGCTGTGGGGGTTCCTGTGCAGACTGTGCTGTTGTGGGGGTTCTGGATGCCGTTCCCCGTGTCCTGCCCTGCTCCTGGGCTGGTTCCCCCCATGCTCCCTGTCCCCGGCACCCCCGTCCCTCCCCCCTTTTCCCATTGTGCCATTTGTGTGTTGTCCATCCCACTGTGTTCCCGCTTCCTTTCCTTTCACATGCGGGTGTGTATGCGCCCAGGTGTGTGTTTATGCTGTGTGTTCCACTGTGACCTCGCTGTCTCTGTGCCTGCTGTGTGTGCTGCCTCTGTGGCTATTCTCCCTTCTCCCCCTCCCTTCCCATTTCCCTTGTGTGGGAGTTTCCTTTTGGCCCTTTTGGCTTCGTTTGCCCTCAGTTGGCCATGTCTGCCTCCCGCCCCTCCCTGGTGTCTTCTGAGTGTTTTGACCATGGCCAGGAATCAGCATCACATCTGTTGCACTGCCCTGGGCCGTGGTCTGTCTTTCCAATTCCCTGCCATGGTCCCGGTCCTGTCACGTCTGTTTGGGGCCTTCCTTGACCATGGGGCTGGTTGGATGGCTCGCCACTGCTGGGAATCCACTGTGGGGACTTGGGAGCCCGTAACGTCTGAAAATACCCTAAGTCTCTATTTATAAATCATCTATACAAGGCTTATAAATGATTGAGAGACATTTTCATAAATGGTGAATCAATTACTCTTGTTATAGAGTACATTGTGCCAGCAGGGTGTTTATAATCGTAATAGCTATATATAACATCTTCTGCTGGTGTGCTTATAACTATCTATATCACAAACCCCTCTATTTGTGGCATGTTCAGATGTTCCGTATAATATATTACAAAAAAATATTTTTAAATGACCTTCTTCATATTTCTATAGAACACAGTGCCAATAATCTCTGTACACATTTTTGCAGATACATGACAATTATTTGCAAACAAAGGATCAACTACAAGGTACAGAAAATACAGTTGTCTGCTTCATGGGAATCAATACCCACTAAAATGTAATTGCCTGTATTGCAGTGAGCTCCTGGATAACTCATTAAGGCCTTATATGGGTTTTCAGAGCATATTACTGTTTATTGTGAGTTTTGTTCAGAAACCTAAGGAAGAAAATAGCACTGGGGTAAAAGAGAAATTAAAAAGAGAGTAATAACTGGGCAAAGAACTGGCCAAGTGTAAGAACTGGGCAATGATGCACACCCAAATTGGAAGTAATGGCTCTTTCCCACGGTGTAGAAAGAGGAAAAAGCACTTGTTCTCAGTTGTGCATGTCATGTGATAGTAATAGCAAATAGGATAGACCATATCAAGCAGGATGCAAAAACATATCAGGTGATTTACAAAAATAGACTGACACAACTGCTATCAGGAACCTGAACCTGTTTGCAAAACCATACATAAAAGTTATCAATGGGCAATCTATCTGCTTAAAGATTATTATTTTTACAGTCCTGTTTGGAGAACTTTCCATTTGTCATTGCTCTTCATGAAACGAAATAAATCTGAAACCTAAAAAATCTCCAGAGAAGTAAAAATAGGGAGAACTCTCTTCTCACTTCCAAACTTGCACTATTGAAATTCAGGATCAGTATTTGATTAGGTTAAATAAAACCACAGTCTCCTGGCCGTTGGACCTTTCCAAGTATTCTACCTTTTTGATGAAGGAAAGTATACAAAAATTTGTGTTGTCTATTTAGAAAAAAATCCCCTAAATTCCTGATCTAACAAATCACATAATAATGTACTCATTTTAATAATGAGTAGTTCTATTAACCCTCTTGTCATATTAATAAAATTCTGCATCCTCAGCCATGAACACAGATCTCCTGTTTGCTTTAAGGTAAATAAATCCCGCTTTAAAGATTAAAAGGTGAGTGACACTCATAATTAAAGAATAGCAATATCTCCAACTACTATCATTTATTTATTTATTAAAATGCATATCCGCTCTTCTCTGAAGGCTCAGTGCAGTTTACAAAAGCAGAACACAAAATAGTAAAAATATAAAATAAAATAACTCCTACAAATCCATACCCTCCCCCCAAGCCCCTCCCCTCTCCCAACCTCTATCCCTACCTGCCAAAAGCTCTTCCAAACAAAAAAGTTTGACACCACCTCTGGAATATGCTCAAGCTTGGGTTCTGGAGGACCTCAGGGGGAAGGGAGTTCCAAAGTATGGCGGCGGCAACCAAGAACACCTCTCCGTGGGCCCTTGTTGTGCAGACAAGGTTGGCTGGTGGTACCCACAAGAGGGCGCTCCCAGCTGAATGCAAGGGCTGGAATGGGACATGGAAGGAAAGGTGGCTTTTCAGACATGTGGGGCCCAAGCCATTTAGGGCTTTAAAGGTCGAAACCATCATACTGAGTTGTGCCAGGAAAGCTATAGAAAGCCAGTGCAAATTATAGAGCATAGGTGTAACATGCTGACGACAACACACCCCAGAGAGGAGCCAGACCATTGCATTCTGCACTAGCTCCAGCTTCAGAACAGTCACCAAGGGTAGCCCCACATTGAGTGCATTGCAGTAGTCTAGCCTTGATGTAATAAAAGCATGGATGATGGTAGCCAGATCCAAGTCAGAAAGAAAAGGTTTCAGAGTCAGACTCCTCACCAGATGTAATTGATGAAATGCGCTCCTGGCCACCACTGAAACTTGACAATCCAGGTGCAGCAGAGGTTCCAGAAGCACACAAAGGTTGTGAACATGAGTAGCTAGAGGGGATCAGACCCTCTCAATAACAGGGGTCCTAATCCCCTCCAAATCGCAAGATTGGCCAACTATCATCAGTCTTGTCTGGATTCAGCTTCAGTTAGCTCACCCTCATCCAGTCCCCAAGAGCAGCTGAGAACCAGGAAAGCACAGAGACTGCAGGACATGGGTCAGATGGAGCTGGGTGTCATCAACATACTGATGACACCTCACTCCAAACTTCCAGATGATCTCACCCAGCGGCTTCAGATACACATTGAATAACAGGGGAGACAAAATAAAATCCTGCGAGTCGCCACAAGGAAAGTCCCGAGGGGATGATGAGGAATCTCTAATCACCACCCACTAGGATAGAACCATGGTTGTCATGAAGACCATGAAGTCCCACTCTGGCCCCAAAAGGTTGGTCCCAGTGTGTATAGTCACCCAGACAGTAAGTCTGGGTGACCTCAAGACTCATGTGACAAGTTTTACTTAAATCCATCATTTGATTAACGATTTCTCACTCAAGTAACAATTTTCAATAATGAGCCTAAGAAGGCATAGTTGTCGCCTGAATTGGCAAACGCTGTCATATTATTCTGAAATTTGTTTAAAAGAATTGTTTCTGTTCTTAACATGACCCTAATCTTTAGCATGTTTTTCACAGGGTATAATATTAGTAGTATTTTTTACTGTGTTGTAACTAAATTGGTAAAAGCACTCTTTAGCTTAATTCTCCTTTGTGTGTTTCTTGTATTGCTCATTTTATGACCTGTTAATGATTTTCAACTTAGAGCAGCTACCTCTAGAAAAAAGCTGGCATTAAAAAAATACCCATTAGGTTGGGTTGGAAACAAAACTTTCTTGGTTTATACATACTTTTAACTATGATATATATGGTTCACTTGACTTGAAAGGGGAAAAAAATACATTAACATTTATAACCTCATAATATCTTCAGGATGTTCCTGAAACCAGAAGGATGCCTCTGGCAATTCACCTAGCTGCCCCTTGCCTTTCATCAACTCCACTGTGTTTCGTAAATGGCACATTCACCTTGGTGGCAGGGGGATAGCTTAGATCATCAAGAGTCTAAATCCAAGTCCAGTTGAGCATACATTACAGGGAGTGTGTTTGAGTACTGTACATTTCACTTTGGAAAATAATATTAAAAAATAACTGCTATTAACTTACTTTTCAGAATTAAAAATGAAGAATGGCAATGATTCATCCCCCTCCCTCTTCCTCTCTCTCTCACTCTCTCCCCCGTCTCTCTCTCTCTCTCTCTCTCTCTCTCTCTCTCTCTCTCACACACACACACACACACACACACACACACACACACAAAGTGACAGACATTGTACATTCACACATTAGTCTATATTGAGGGAGATATAGAGATGCACTTGATCTGTAGGAGATTCAGATAAAATTGTGCTTGTATGGTGGATAGTCCCTCTCAAAAGTTCCACGGAGAATGCCCTTAACATAATACAAAGTATCACCCCAACTTATCAAGCCAGATCTGTTATTTGTCTTCAGGTAAATAAAAACCAACAGGGACTGCAAGTGTACCTGACATTTGTACATGTGGCCAAGACTCCCTTTGTTTTCTCCACATTGATTTTTCTGTTAAGAAACAATGCACTACTTTTTTGTGTTCTGTCCCCTCCCCCTGGCCCCCCCCGGCCCCTGCCTAGCAATATTCTAGATACCCCTCATTTAGAAATGAACTCAGCAAATTGTTAATACAATATGGAATATTTCACTTCTGGCTCACTGGGATGCAACCAGCACAGGTTGAGTCACCTTTAATCTTCCTCGGTCATCAGTTACCTTGGAAAGGGTGGTAGATTCAATGTGGTGGAAAGAGAAGACACCAGATTAGACAGAACAGGTTTATTAATTAATTATATTATATTATATTATATTATATTATATTATATTATATTATATTATATTATATTAAAGTTATACCCCACCCCAGGGCAGCTTACAATAATTGAAAAAACAATATTACATGAAATATCTATAAAATAAATCCTCTCTCTCCCTACACCCATCCCGGTCCTTAATTCATCCCAAGCAGTTTGCAATAATTGAAACAATGAACAATAAAATTAAGGCTGCAACCATTAATTGATCAATCGAACTGATCAGTCGATTAATCTGTCTAAAACCAATTACAATTTGTCACTCAATTAATCGGTTAGCCACAAGGACCTTCTGACAGTCCATAGTTCTGAGTCTGTAGCTCAAGAGGATGTGTTACAGTAAAACACATGTTTACCCAATGCACGCAAATTAGGCTGATCTGTGCAAATCAGTAGTTTATACTCTATAGCTTTTGTCAAACTAATTGGTTTTGACAGATCCTTCTGGTCTCATATATGATTGTATTTAATCATAACAATCTAAACACGATCAAAATATGAATTATGAAGGATGAATTATGAATTATGAATTGTGAAATATGAATTGCGAAATATGATTGATGACTTATGATTGATGACATGAATTATGACGTATGAATTATGAAAAATATGTACTATGTGATTTTATTAAAATGCTAATGCATTGATATAAATGTAATATAGTGATAGGTTCCTTAACAGAATGGTATAGAGGGAAACTACGACATGCTTGATACATAGGGATAGTTTATTTTTGATTGTAAGAGCTCCTTTTATGGTAAATGTTAATATAAACATTATTAGACTTTTTTAATGGAAGAGAAACTTTTATTGAGAAGTGAATTTTTGATTGTAAGATCTCTTTTTATGGTAAACTTAAATATAAACATTCTTAGCATTCTTAGATGCCATTTTGGATTGTAAGAGCTCCTTTTATGGTAAACGTTAATATAAACATTCTTAGACCTTAAACGTTTGTGTAAAAAAATAAGATCCTGTATAAATGTATATAAACCCCCCACTAACACTAATTTGAATAAAATAGGAGATTATAAAAGAGAATAAAAGCATGAGACATGAGAAAAAAAGGGTTAACTTTAAAACTAGACGTGAAATATAAATTTAAAAAGCAGAAATTGAAGAAAAGATAGAAATGGGTTACATTGGGTGATTTCAGACGTGACAGGGCGCCTATTGGCCCAGTCACGGAATCACCTTTCTGATTCCCGACCGGAATCAGAACGGCCCATCAACAGACGAGCCAGCTGATTCCATCAGGGAATCTGGGGAGGGGGTGGGGCTGCGCGGTGCAATGTGTGGCCGCACAGTCCCACCCCCCCCATGCTCCCCCAGCAGCCCGTCCTCCTGGAGACGGGTGGGTGCAGCGGCCAATCTGGCTGCTGTGCCCGATTCCATCCTGGGGTCTGGGTCAAGTCCCAGAATCAGCGGCGGTAACAGACGTAACCGTCTGCTGATTCCAGGCCATGGTTCATTTAACCACACTTTCGGGGATGGTGTCTGGACCATCCTCGAAAGCGTGGTTATTTTGCTCACCGCTGGTGGTTCACCATGGTGAACATCTGGTGGCGAGCAACCAGATGTTATGGGACCATCCGCCACCACACGGGATTGTCCGTGGTTGACCGTGATCTTGTAACATCTGAAAATACTCTTTAATACAAGACATAGAAATTATAAATACACAAAGCAAAAACATAAGAAAAGAGACAAAATGGGTTATTTTAAAACTAGACATATAAAATCAGAAACTGAATTAAGAAAAGAATTCTAAAGCAAAAGAAGTAAAAGCTTACTTTAAAATAAAATATAACGTTGTTTACTACAAAGGCAAATGCAAACGGTTTCCAGCGGTGCTACACTGAGACTAGGGCTGAAAGATGTTTCTACATCACTGGTTCTATTGTTAGTGAGGCCTTTTCCCTTTCTGTGGGGGCATGAGTAAGAAATCCCACCTTTAGGCATGAACCAATCAGAAGAGAGTGATGTCACAGCAAGTCCTATTGGTTAGTTTAAATTTAGTCTTTATTAGTTTACGCCAATCAGGAAAACTTCTAAGTAAATTTTGCAAGGATCTAACTGTATAAAAAAGAGTCCCAATGTAAGAAAAGAGAGTGTGAAAAATCAAAAGGAATTAGAAAAAAGACATAAATTAAATATAATATTTAAAATACAATCTAAAGTTATAAAGATATTGAAAAAGAAAAGTAAGAAATGAAATGAATAGCTGTGAATATAAAATGAAATAATGAGGAATTATGAAAGAATCATTAGAAATTGAAACTAGATAATGAATTAAGAAAAGGAATTACAAAATAAAGGTATACATTAATCTTCTTAAATTATATCTGTATTAATAAGAACTGAATTAAAAAAATAAGGTCATGAATATACAGATTGAAGCAACAGCAGCAAGTGGAATGAATAGTTGAGAGACTATATGAGCAAATGTAATAGAGATTTAAATGATGTGGTAATAGTAAAGAATCTAATATTAACCATTTTTGTAAATAAGAAATCAAAATCAGAAACTGAAGTAAGAAAAGAGAGCAAAATCAAAAGAAATGAATAGTTGTTAATATGGGAGAGACAGAGGAAACTTCTAATTGCAATGACCTAACTTAGAACAAAAGCAATTCCATGCAGGCCATGAATTAATAGCAGTGAATATGAGAGAGAGAGATGCAACTGGAATTGGGAAAGGAATGAAATCATAAAAACCTAAATAAAAAGCAAAAAACTTAATATTAACCATTTTTTGTAAATAAGAAATCAAAACTAGAAAAGGAATTGAAAGGAAACTTTTAATTGCAATGCTCTAACTTAGAACAAAAGCAATATCATGGAAGTCATGAATTAATAGCAGTGAATGAGAGAGAGAGAGAGAGAGAGAGAGAATTGAAATCAGGAAAGGAATTAAATAATAAAACTTAAATAAAAAGTAAAGAACTTAATATTAACCATTTTTGTAAATAAGAAATCGAAACCACAAACTGAAGTAAGAAAAGAGAGCAAAATCAAAAGAAACTAATACTTGTTAATATGAGAGAGACAGAGGAAACTTCTAATTGCAATGGCCAACTGTACCTATGCGGAATTAGTCTCAGGCGGGCTTTGCCCCTCCCCTGTTGGGAAGGCCGCCGCAAAGGGGGTAGGGAAGGGAGCCCCCTCGGGGGGGCTACCAACAGCTGCATCGCGAGTTCGTGCTTCTCGGGGAGAGCGGGGGCTCTCGCGAGAGCAAGGGAGGTAGGTTAAGTATAGCTTTCAGCCCTTGGGTGGGGCTGTGCACTCAAAGAAGAAGGTGAAGAAGGCCACCGACCTGGGAAGGGGGATCTCTTCATGGTGGGGATTTCGGTGCAGTGTGGCACGGCGCGGCTCAGGGGAGGACCAGCTTCAGAGACAGGAGGTTCCTCGTGTGCGGGCGACAAGAAAAAAAGAAAAGTGTTCAGGAAACTATTAGCAATATTTGGATTGCGTCCCAGCGAATTTGGAGTGCATTTCTTTAGAACGGGAGCAGCAACTACGGCCTCTATAGCTGGTTGTTCAAGGACAGACATTCAAGCTATCGGCCACTGGAAATCTCAAACTTATAGACGTTACGTTAGGCCTTCAGGCTATTTGGCTTAGTGACAGGGGTATAAAGGGTTGTTAGACTTATTGTCATGTTGCTAAATATCTGTTTGTTTGTTCTACAGGTCGTGCCTCCAATCCCTGGCACAAGCAAGTTTGGATAATTGGGCACAGTCTCGTTTTAAATTAAATTATAAATTAATCTTCTTAAATTATATCTGTATAAATAAGGATTGAATTAAAAAAAATAAGGTCATGAATATACAGAGTGAAGCAACAACAGCAAATGGAATGAATAGTTGAGCCTATATGAGCAAATGTAATAGAAGTTTAAATGATGTGGTAATAGTAAAGAATCTAATATTAACAATTTGTGTAAATAAGAAATCAAAACCAGAAACTGAAGTAAGAAAAGAGAGCAAAATCAAAAGAAACTAATAGTTGTTAATATGAGAGGCAGAGGAAACTTCTAATTGCAACTGGAATTGGGAAAGGAATGGAATCATAAAAACCTAAATAAAAAGCAAATAACTTAATATTAACCATTTTTGTAAATAAGAAATCAAAACTAGAAAAGGAATTGAAAGGAAACTTCTAATTGCAATACTCTGACTTAGAACAAAAGCAATACCATGGAAGTAATGAATTAATAGCAGTGAATGAGAGAGAGAGAGAGAGAGAGGGAGAGAGAGAGAGAGAATTGAAATCAGGAAAGGAATGAAATAATAAAAATTGAAAGGAAACTTCTAATTGCAAAAGCAATACCATGGAAGTCAGGAATTAATAGCAGTGAATGAGAGAGAGAGAGAGAGAGGGAGAGAGAGAGAGAATTGAAATCAGGAAAGGAATGAAATAATAAAAACTTAAATAAAAAGTAAAGAACTTAATATTAACTATTTTTGTAAATAAGAAATTGAAACCAGAAACTGAAGTAAGAAAAGAGAGCAAAATCAAAAGAAACTAATACTTGTTAATATGAGAGAGACAGAGGAAATTCTAATGGCAATGATCTGACTTGGAAAAAAAGTAATTCCATGCAGGCCATGAATTAATAGCAGTGAATATGAGAGAGAGAGATTTTCCCAGAAAAAGAGTCATAAAACTTATTGTTAAGATAGTCAGCATGCTGATGAATGAGACACAGCTTAAACTGGGACATACTGTGATGTATGGGGCGTGGGGGATATTTTTCAAGGAAAAGAGCAATAAAACTTTTACAGACACGAAATTTCAGATCTCAGAAAATGACTGATAATGGTCTGTCTGGTTTCCAAAAGGGTAAATCCACAGTTGACCATGCACTGGTTCTTTCTTTGTTACTGAGCAAATATATCACTCGCCAGGGGAAATTGTATCTTTGCTTTATTGACTGAAAAATGGCCTTCGATTCTGTTGTCGACGCACCCCTTCCAAACAAGACAGGACTCCATTATTGGATTTAACATGGCTTCACCCTTTATTCATCCAAATACAACTGATTGAATAGGTGAGGGGGTGACATCGCCTATTGTGATCCGGGTCTAGTATCAACCACAATTCAATCGAACCGATTAACTCAGGGGAGGTCTCGCTATACCTTCGACAGCCTCCCCAAACGATACCGTTTCCCCTTGTCCAGCGCTGAGCGCGTGGCCAAAGGGGACATTGTCCATACAGACTCGAGTAAAGAAATACAGTGCCTGCTGGTGCGGCCATACAATGCCCCTACCACCAACTTAGGCACCCTTCCCAGGGAAAACCAATGCCCCGCCTGCCATACCCTGCACTGCGTTATGCGTGGTTTCCCCATCTCTTAGGGAGATGACTCCTATGTTTACTATCTCCTAAATTAACCGGATACTGGACCCCTGCCACCAAGGAACCATCAGTGCTCACACAACGGGTCCGAGGGCGCCCCCCCATCCTAAAACATTCTCTAAACTAGCCTTCAAAGCTTGCAGGTAGACATCGTTACCCACCGGGGACAGGTGCACTCCATCTGGCCTAAATAAACCTAATTCCCTATGCGTAATCTGACTACGCCTAATTGTACCTGCCTCGATTGTCCCCACCATTTTCTAATCTCCCTATTAACTGTCTTCCTGGTCTTATCTATCTTTTTGTGCAGTACTCCTTCCCCCCAACTAACCCAACTCACTAGCTCAGTCCACATTAGTCTAACCCCAGGGAAATAATGCTTGACTTCCCACAAATTCCTCTTAATGTTCTTGATCAGCTGCACCCCTTTTAGGCCTGGCAGGTCATTCTCTCCCAAGTGTATCACCAGCATATCTGGTCCCCCGTGTCCAGCCTGCTGTCTGAGGACTGCGAGGAGCTGACATCTCCTCATCCCACTCGTCCCCTGTCAATCGATCACTGCCTTTGCTGACAGACCCATCTGGGATCCATGCACACTGCTTCTTGTTGCCTTCGCAGTCAACCAAACCAGGCTGCGCCCACAGATCCAGATCCTCACCCTCCGATGCCCGAGGTGATCTGCCAAGGAAAGCACATGATACGATTAAGACATGCTGTTAGTTGTGTCCCGGCGCATGTAAGTGCGATATGCCCTCGATCGCCAACGTCCAATCGCTTGTATCTCCCCTGCTGACATCCCCATCTGGGCTGCAAATGTGACCGCACCTATTCAGAAGGAATGAGACCCATATTCCCAATGGGGGAGATTGAGGCGGGCCAGCACTGCTCGCAGGACCGATGTGAACTGGTGCCTCATAGCTGGTGCCCCGTTTGGGTGGCAGAAGATTGCCCCCTCAACTGTCAGCTGAATTGCCAAGTACTCATGGACAGCCTGGACTGGGCATAACACCAGGTCCCCCGCTCTGGCAAGGCTAACCATCTTTCCTGTCCCCCGCTGGTCTGGTTTTGATATTCATAACCAAATTAAAATCTCATGCCTCCCCCCTTCTACATCGTTAACCGCTAAAGCCCTACCTGACCTATCCCTTGCTGATTCGGTGACCAACTCGCTCACTCGGAAGGCCCCGAAAAACGCCAACTTGAACAGTGCGGCAAACATGGCTTCCTCAAACTGGTTATAATAAACAAACTGCAATGTACTCACAATTTGAACCAGGATGGGTGTATGTGATAGGTAACCTAGTGTCCTTATGAACCGGCTGCTCGCGCACCCAGGATTCCACCAGTCTCCGGGCGAGAAAACCATTGTCTGGCGCAGGGTGGCCCGCCAGCCGCCTCATGAAGCCCAGGGCCTCTAACTTTCCTGCAATGGTCCTGGCCACCAACGCTTCCCTTCTCAAGGCCATGGCAAACTGTAACGCCTGCCTCTTGGGGATCGGGAAGCCCATGCTCCATCCCCGCTGAGCCCAATAATGCTGAAAAGTCTGGAAAGCTGCAAAGTAGGTCGCTCTGGTACGAGTGGCTAACGAGCCCTGCACTGTGGAACAAAGCTCTATGATCCAAGGTTCCACAGTGCCGTTGGCATAGGCTCCGGGTTCTGGTTGGCGCGTGGTGCCAGCAAGTGGAAACGCTCCATCTGGAACTGAGAAAGAGCACCCGCAATCTCATTCTCAAGTCCAGGTATGTGCTAAGCGTGGAATGGTATGTTATGCTCCAAAAACGTCAACACCAGGGCTCTGACCAGGCCCATGACCCTGGCGGAGCAGGATGACAAGGTGTTCAGTATGTGCACCACTGCCTGGTTGTCACACCAGAACAGGACCGCCTTATTGGCCAGCTGCCTGTGCCACAAATTGACCGCCACCACTATGGGGAACAATTCTAGGAACATAAGGTCCCTTGTGATGCCCATTGCCACCCACTCCACTGCCCATGGGCCGCGCACCACTCAAGCCTAAAATACACCCCAAAGCTGTAGGCGCCCACTGCATCAGAATGGACTTGCAGCTCTGAGGCCAATAACAATTGCTCCCTCCACACAGTGACCCCATTGAAATGCTCCAGAAAAGTTAACCATACCTTTAAATCCTGCTTCATTGATTTAAGTGACTTTCCCTTCATCTTTCTCCTTTGCAATCTTTTCAGCCACCGCCTCCTCCATGCCCAGAACCAACTTCAGGTTAGGTGCTACCTTGCCCTGCCGCACCTCACCCACTGGAATCCTAAATCCGTGTTTGAAACCATCTACTACGTATTCTACTTCCTCCCTCTCCACGCGCAGGGCTATGGCTAACCTATCTACTCTCACTGGCGTTGGTGCCCTTCACTGCTCCCCCTGCGCTGGCACCCACTTGGCTACCCTTCAGTCCCCCTCCAACTCCACCTTTCGCCCTGTTCCACGGCTTGGATTGGGGACAGGAGACAGCCGCATGGAATCCCCCTCAGGAGGAGCAGGTATGATGAAACCTGCACGCGGGGCAGGAACACGCCCCAGAGTGGGCAAACTCCCAGCATTGCCCAGTGGTTCCAGTGGCAGCCTGCCTACCCCTGCCCCCCCCTTTTGCTAACATGTGACCACTATCAGCCTTAGGAGCTCCCTTCGTGTCACTCATGCAGGTTAACTATAAATCCTGGGTATGAATTTCCCATCGTATCCCTGGCTTGAACGATGCCCTGTGTCTGAAAGCTTCATCATATCTGAGACACACTCCCGGTGGCCCTGTCTCAAATGCCCTATGAATTATCTCAGCGTATTTTAGCAGCACCACTCGCTTTTGGGGGAACATTTCCAGTTGCACCGCATGATAGATGGCATAGGCTGCTGTCCAGTTGGCCCAATTCCTGTCAGCCTTCGGGCACTTATACTTCTCCTTCTCTTTTTTCTCATAATCGTCCAGGATCCACTATCGGATCACTGAACAGGAGGGTGAACAGATCCACGTACTCTCCCCACCATATCTTCTCCCTAGTGGCGGACAAAAGATGCTCACCAATGGTATCAGAGAGATCCGCATACCCTCCCCCGATTGGCACCACCTGGCGGGATCCTGCCTCCTTCCGTGTACCTTGATTGGGGTGCGTCTGGGCCCACACTTGCAGGGCCTGTTGCGATGCTGACTGCCCCAGCGGGGGTGTTATCCCTCCAGCTCCTTGCCCATACAGCCCTCCAGGTTGGGAAGCTGGCCCCTGTATGGTTTGGGTTGCCACCTGCACCCAACCCCCATTCCACCACAGGTACTGTGGGGTCTTTCTTGCGGGGAACAGCCGAGCCACCTCCCCCGCATGTATCCCTGATGCATACACCACTCTGGGCCCCCGGGCCCCCCATTCCCACATCTCCACTCCCCCCACCCCTGAAATGCTGTGTGGTGGGAAAGGAGGACCGCCCTGGCCCCAGGGTTCCCCTTGGCCCCTTGCTTGCATATCTTGTGGTGCCACCATGTAGTGGGAGGGTCCTGTGCTGGTTTGGTCTCACTCCGCCAAGACTCTGTCCAAGGCCTCTATCCTAGCCAGCAGGCGAGGGTCCTCCTCTCCCCTTGCTGCTGCTTCTTGCTCACCTTGGACCCTGCAAGCATACTGAGAAGGGGGTGGTAGCCCCCTCTGCTGAGACATGACCTCCTCCAATTCACCCAAACCCATCTCACCTTCCCCCTCCACCATATACTGTGCCTGGGAGTTGGGGTCCCCCATGAGTCTCCGCCCAGCACCCCCCTCTGCTTGTTCATTTGCTGCCCCTCCAAGTTGCCTTCATTGGCGTAGCAGGCTGGGGGCACAATGTGCTGGTCAACCCTCCTGAGAGGCCTCCCTACATTTGGATTCCCCACACCTAGGCTTTGCTCCAGCCCAGGGGGCGGGCACTCACCTCCTTCCTGCACCTCCGGGCCGAGGGCCCTATTCAGGGCCTCTACTACCAGGCGGGGAGGGGAGGCCCCAGTCCTGGTGCTCCCAGGGGCCCCACCTAAACCTGATGGCCTGGGCCTGGCATCTAAAGTCTGCCATTGCTCAGACCCAGCCAGCCCCTGCCTGCTTCTTGGGGCAGGTGCCCCCGCTCCCAAACCCCCACCTCCAAACAATGCAGCTTCACAGGCTGCCAGCCACTCCCACGCACAGTTCCTGGTCACAGTGGGGGCAGCCTGCCTCCCCCCCAATCCATTTGCCCTTCTTTTCTGCCCTCCCCCCGCTGGGGGCTCTCCTCCACTCCTCTTTCCCCCCCTTTCCAGCCAACTTCGGGGCCTTCTCGGCCCTGGCCTTGGGCCCTGGTCTGAGACCCCGTTTCCTCCCTTTTGCCATTCCCCTGTCTTTTAAAATAATATTTATTTATTTATTTTTTCTTTGCCCGATCCGCGCTGCGCTCCAAACCCTCCAACCAGCCTCGCATGCGCAGGATCACTGCTTCACCGTTCCCTGCTCTTCCTGGAATGAGCAGGGAATGCACAAACCATGCTGCTCTGACCTCCCCACATGACTGGGGAGGCCAATCAGAGGAGGTAAGGGGTCTACCGTCAATCAAACTTTCACTGGACCGGAAGTCCCGCCCCCCTGTCAGTGTTGACTTGACCGGAAGTCCCGCCCCCCCTGTCAGTGTTTGCTGCCCCCCGTGTCACTGGACCGGAAGTCCCGCCTCCCTGTCAGTGTTGACTGGACCGG
>QEPC01007680.1:3466-65002 GCA_003113815.1 Sphenodon punctatus | reverse complement strand
AGACCAGTCTGGAGATTTGCATGTCTCAGGTCTGTTCTCTCTCATTTGCGCTTTGAGATTAATAAAGAACTCTGACAGATTTTCACCAGCAGCTTGTGAGTATGGAATTTTCTTCTACAACCCTTGAAGGTACCTTCCATCGTGGGGCCATGCTCTCCATCAGTTCATGGAACCCCTTGTTCTCCACAAAGGAAAAAGGCAGCATGTCCACTGCAAGCATCTTTGCCACAAGTGTGAGGAAGTACTGTGCAGTTGGGTGTGATGCTGGCCATTTCATTTGATGTTGTACAGATTGCTCCAATGTAGTTTGCACAGTAGTGACACCGCCAGTGTTTGTTGACTGATCTGTGCTTGCCCTTCTGCATTTAATGGCATTCAGAATTTACTGGTGGTGATACTTCATGTGGCTATGCATTCCACTGGTTCCTGGCCGGCTCTTCCCACCTTCTTTTCCTCTCATGATTTCTCTCTGGCAGTATTTGCACCGTACTTTTAATTTTTTCACATCACAAGCAGTTTAATACTTCCATACGTCAGACCTTTGTCTTCTTCTTGCATCTTCAGAGATGGTGGTTGTGCCGTGCTGAGGCAATACCGCAGTCTCTTGTGATGTTGCTGGAGACAGAGGATGATGCTGTGGTGAAACCAAATTCACAAACGGTCTTTCTACTGCTAGGCACTGTGGTGGTGGATTTAGTTTGTTGTGCTACAGTGTATCTGTTGAACACAGCGACAGAATGTGTTCTTCTTCCACATGGTGAAGCCAAATTAATTTCTTTGTCTATGAAATTGAATGAGTGCTGAACTATCTTTGATGTTTTGCTCAGTGGTGTGGATCATGAGGAGGGTACAGAAGCCGGGGTATACTCAGGATCATTAACATCCATACAAGATACATCATCATCATCACTCAGAGAAAAGTTGTCACAGCCCATATCTTCAGCATCAATAGTGGTGGTGATGTCTCGCACCAGTCCCTCCTCCAAGTCCTCATCACATCTCTCTACTGGTTGTGGCTCAGTTGTTGTGTTTACCGCTTCAACCACTATCTCATCGTCCTTCTCCAGCCAATGGGTGATTTCAGACGTGACGAGATCACGCTGAACCACAGTGAACCACGGTGAACCCCGCGGCGGGGCCAAGGCACCCAGAACATCTGTTTGGCAGCCGCCAGATGTTGGCCACGCTCAATTGGCACATGGGGTCAATTTGAACCACGCTTCCCGGGCTAGCCGGGGGAAGGTCCCGGGAAGCGTGGTCAAATGGACCGCGGGCCGTGGCCAACAAAAAGTAACGTCTGGCCGCGTGCCACGGCCCGGGATCCCCGGCGGGATCCCGGGCCGTGGCACGATCGGCCAGACGCGGCGGCCGCATTGGCCCCGCCGCCCGCCCGTCTCCTCGGAGGGCGGGCGGCGGGGTGCGTGGAGGGGGCGGGGCCGTGCGGCCGCACGTTGCGCCGCGCAGCCCCGGCCCCTCCCACTTTCCCCGCCGGGATCCCCCCGGCACGTCTGTTGGGCCGTGCAGGGGTGACCCCGGCGGGGAACGAAGACGTTGGATCCGGTACGGGGCCAAAGGGCCCCGTATCGTCTGAAAGTACCCAATGTTGCACTTGCACATCTTCAAATTCTGACACCACTGATGATTTGTCTGCAGGTGATGGTGCACATTTTTCCAATAATTCGTGCACTGCCTCCGGCATGCACCGAAAACTATGGATACAGTGCTGAGGAGCATTTGTTGAACTCCGTGGCACCAAATGTTCCTGTTGCAGCTCCTCATGTGGTTGTTCATCCACATGTGAATGCTGCTGTGTTTCCGACTGCTGCTGCTACTTCAGATGTTGCTGGTGTGAGTGAGCAGCAGGGGAGGATCTGGACCCTCTGAGTAAGTTATGCTGCTTCTGCTGGTGGAAATTTCTTTTCCCATTACAGAACCTCATGAGGTGTGGCAATGATTCAGTATGTCGGCAGCTGTTGGAAGTCTCACGAGCCATCGCTTAAAAGTTCTTTGGAATCTGTACTTACACACAGACCATTTATGGTTGGTAACATAATGTAGAAAAATGTTTTACTTAACTGATATTTAAATGATCATTCCCGGGCCAGTAGAACACAGCCCTGAATGAACTGGCTCCATCAGCCTCCAAGGGTGGATCAACGGAACTGGTCCGGTAACCCAACATGGGCTAGGAGGGCTGGGATCTGGCCTTTCAGAAGGTAATGACCCCACCATGACAGCAGTGTTGTTACACCCCCCTCAACCACGGCAAGGGAGCACTTAGCAAACTCCCAAGATTATAACCCGGCCCGAACTGCTGGTGGCAGGATGGGGCAGGGTATTAAATACTGTACATAAATAAATCCCTCTCCCTCTCCTCCCATTTTCCCTCTGTCCCTCTCATATTCAAACCCTCTCATGTTTATATCCAGCTTATGGCATAGTTAAGCGTAAATATAAAAATTGACTTCTTATTGATAAAATGCTTTAAATCCAGGCAAACAGCAGGAACCATGTATATTAACGTATTTATCACATAACATATTCCTGTTCTTCCTTAACAATTATGTAAGCAGTTAAGTCACATAAATTTACCTTTACAGAAAGAAAAAAAAGGCTTTATTATTTTATTTTTAAAAAAATTAGGAATGGGTTGTAATGGGAGGGAAAACAAAATACTTGCCTTATTATCAGGCTGCTGCAGAGCTCACTATATCCTCTGCATGTGTCCAAATAGTGTCCACACTGTCCACGTACTGGATGAAAATGACACCTCCTCCTAGGAGTTGCTATGAAATCCAATGAGGCAGGAAGCTAAAGTGATGTCATTGCAGTAGAGCTGTATTAATGATGGCAAATTAATCTTCATCAATACATGGTACTGAAATGTACTGTAATGTATATATAATGGTCATGTATACACAGACACACACAGACACACAAACAATCACAGTAAGGTAGGGATGATTGCGCCCCAGCCCCAACAACTGGCCGGCTCAGGCAGACAGGTGGCACTCACTGAGGCCAAGTGAGTTAGTCGGTGGTGTCTCCAATGCAATTTTCATTTCAAAGGATTTGCAGGGTGGGGGCAGGGCAGGCATTGTTTTACAAATTGCAACAATTAGTCAGTCACTCTCCTCCCCCTGCCTGTGCCTGTATTATGGTCATTGGTCACCTCTCACCTGGCCTAACAGCATCCAGCAATGAAGAACAAAGGGGGTTGGGGAAGGGGAGGGGAACCAACCTTCCAGTTTGAGTTAATGGGAGTTAGGATGCAAGACGCCGGTTGGAGGGATGGGACGAGCCTGCGCTATATGAAGCTGCCGCGGTCTCCCAGTTTTATTATGAATGGGATGGGACAGGATGGATGCAAAGGGCTTCAGAGCTTTCACGCCCCCACCCGCCCACCATGGTCAAAGTCAAAGCCCCAAAGTGACCCCCATGAGCACGCTGCTGCTGGGGTATAAGCATAACACATAGCTATCAAATACGTTTCTTTTATCAGGTACACTGGCAGCCCCCACCCCCATTATTTTCTCTGTGTGGGACTGTGTGCGAATTCAAACCAAGCCTCCCCAACCAACATTCTGCTGCTCCCTCAGCACCCACCCATCTCTCGCAGGCTGCCTGCCCGCCCGCCATGGGTGGCCACCCAGACCAGCCCCCAGGCACACAACTTACTGCATGGGGTCCCTTTGACTTCTTTGACCCTAGCGGGTGGGTGGGGGTTGCAAGCACTAAGAGGTCATCTCATCCTGTCCCGTGCCATTCCATAACATAATCAAACTGGGAGACTGCAGGCAGCCGCTTCAGAGCTTTCATTCCCTCCCGCCTGCCAGACCCAGGGTCAAAGTCAAAGGGAGGGAGTAGAGACTTCATGAAGCGTGTTGTGGCCTGGGGCCAGGTGGGGAGTGGGAGTTCAGACTCGGGGCCGGCTTGCATCCATCCTTCCATAATAAATTATAAAAGTAACTGAGTTCCTTCATCCTGGTCTGGGTGGGGACGCAAAGGGATGAATCTCTCAGTAATAAGTTAATAACACAAAACTATCAACAACAACAACCATCGGCAAACCAAATAGATATATATCATGTTGTAATCTTCACAGTAACTTACACAAAGAAGTTTTCTTTGGAGTGTATGAGATGAATGATCAAATAATTCACTCAGCAAAAGGAATCTCTCTTTAAACTCCATCCTCACAGTGGGGATGGGGAGAAAAGGGATCAATTGGGAGCACCCCCCAATTTATAGGGGTGGCAGAATAAGGGCGGTCTCTCTCTGTGTCTGTCTGATTGTCTCTGTCTCTGAAGCCAATCAAACAGCTCAGTCTAGTCAGGGAGGTTGTGGACAGCGACAGCGGGGATCCCGCCACGTTGAGTGATCCAGGCGGCAGAGCCATACGGCAAGGAATCACAATACAAAGCTGCCACACTTAAGTGAAAGGTCAAACTTTGTGACAAACCTGATGCTTCCGCGTGAGATCTGCAATGGTGCAGCAGCAACCGCAGAAAGCCGCGAGTGCAAGGCGCAAAAATCGCTCCATTCCTAATCATGCTGCTTTGTGCGGAACAGCACTTTCCACCGGTAAATGCTGCCGCAGCGGTACAGCATTTCAGCCCTACACACGGTGTCCTTTTATTTACACAGTTCCATATCAGTCTCTATTCTGCATTGTCTCTGGCCAGGCATACAGCCTCTGGTTTATACATAATCGCTATAGTAATTTCCACTGGATACAATCTCTTTACATAGTCTCTATAGCAATCTCCACAGGATATAGTCTCTACCTAATGCCAGGAAACAGCTGTCTGGCAACCCTGGCCCTATTTATACCCCTGCTGGGAATTCTACTATTTCTGGATTTCTTTAGTTATCATCATTCAGCATTCCATCTTTAGGACTGAAATAAGATTTCGCCCTTGTCAAAAGGCTTCTCAACAAGATTTTCTCATCTTGAGACTCTCGTGAGAATGGGGCATTCTTGCAAGATTCTCATAAGATTCTCGAGAACCTCAAAATAGCCCCAAAATGGTCTGTGCATGTGCAAAATTGCCACCATGGCCATCCTACACATGCACTGTGATGTTGTGCATGTGCAGGACACTTCGGGGGTATTTTTGAGATTCTAGAGAATCTCGCAAGATCATACCAGGGTTGCAAGGTTCTCACGAGATTCTCAAGAGAATAGATTTCATTTTTGTTTGAGCCCTATCCATCTCTCAGCCATTCTTGCAGAACTTACCAGCTTCAGAACCATAGACAGAGGTCCTGCTGAGCCTTCTTCTCTCAGGGAGCTACTTCCTTCACCAGAGCCAGGCACAGACTAAACCTCCTCTGTGTTCTGCCTTCCTTTATATCCCAGAGTCGGAGTGACCAGCCCTCCAATTTATCAGCACTTAAAGGGCCAGTAGCTTCCCACACCCAACTCTATACCCAGCTCAGGGTTTATCCAGTTTTGCAGGGCTGACTCTGCCAAGCCCTTACCCAGTTGCTTATAGCCTTCAGTGGCTAAAGAACATCCCACACAGTCCTCAGGTTGATGCTCACAGACCTTTTAAAGGGGCAGCCATGCTCCCAGGCTACACTCTGCCACACCCAGACCCCCAGCTACCGCTCACCAAGACACCGCACCCAGACGAAGCAAATGAAGCTGTGAGGGAAGGTGGAGGGGATATGGACATGGGGCATATGGCACTGCAGCTAGTGCTGAGACGGGCCCAGCAGCTGTCCTATTAGGGGGTCCAGCAACTGGGCTACCAAGTGGCTTGCAGCTGCCAAGGGTCCCAGAAACCAGCACCACAAAGGGTACCACAGCCAATACAACCAGGGGAACAACTGCGAGTGCAGCAGGATCCCAACAGGTTGACTTGGCTCCATAATGTCTGGCACCCTCAAGGGACCGTGAGTAGTTCAGGTCCTCAGGCAACTATGGGGCACAGATTTTCTTGTTTCGAGAATCTTGTGAGAACTGGCATTCTCACAAGATTCTCGTGAACATCAAAAATAGCCCCCAAAATGGTCCGCACATGCACAAAATGGCCATGCATGCACAGAATGGCCCTGGCAGCCATTTTATGCATGTGCAGACCATTTTGAGGGTATTTTTGAGGTTCATGAGATTCTCAAGTAATCATCAAGATTATCACGAGATCTTGCCAGGATTGCAAGATTCTTGCAAGATTCTCACAAGAATGAATTTCATTCTCATTTCCTGGCCCAAACCAGTGGTTCAGGGACCAGTGGGGGTGGCAGGGAACATGTACCCCAGGCAAGTTCTTCCCCAGGCTAGCAAGTATGAGGCCCCATCCCTACAGGGAGGGTACGTGGAGGTATCTTCCCCCCATTGGGATGCACCTATTGTGGTATATATCCTGCAGTCTACTTTAGAAAAAATATGGTGGCGTGAATATATTGAAATATTCACTCCGCTGTTCAGTGACCTTTCCCGCCAACCTGAATATGCAAAATGAGGTCAGGGAGTTTGAGGGAATAAAGCAGAATAAGGTCAAGCAGAACTGGATGATCTGGGAATATGTACGAGTTGTGATACAGGCTTATCCTGCAAGAGCCATGGTACAGTGGAAATAATTTGATGTAGTGTGCAGGGCCAATTTATCAGGAGGAGGTTTAGGCTGTCTTTGGTACGATGAAGCCTTTCACCACCGCATGGCAAAATTAGGGCTGAAATGAGATTGGAATCCCCCCTCGACGACAATCTCACCAGACTCACGATGAAGGTGGGGGGGAACCCACATGATCTCGCCTCCCAACGAGATCTCTCAAAATCTCGCTCAGGGTGGAGGGAGGGCAAGGGGGCCAAGCAGGGGGCCAGTGGAGTGTAATGGGCAAATACTTGCCCCCTAGAAACCTCCGTCCCCTGGCTGACTCCTCTGCCTGCCTGGGAACAGAAATTCTGGGTGGGGGCCCGGGAGGGGATTGGTGGCCTAGTGGAAGAAGGATCAAGGACATTATGGAGGCTGCTTTTCAAGCAGTGCACTGTAGCTGCCACTGAGCCTGGGTTGCTGCTGCAATTCCTGTTGCAGTGGGAGAACTGTGCTGGGAGTACTTCCAGGCTGTGACTCAGCAGTGTGCAGAGCAGACAGGTGGCAGAGGAAGGCTTGAGGGGAGGCTGATCAAAGGGTGATTGTGGGCCAGTTTGTGGCATCAGTACCCACTGATGCCACAAACTGGCCCACAATCACCCTTTGGGCCCGGGGGACCTCTCAAACAGCCATCCCCTTCCTCCTCAACCACATCACTGTGGGTGCAACCAAGTTGAGGGGGGGATTTAGTATTGGGAACCACCCTTCACCCATGCAAGGGTGATTATGCCGAGGAAGTCAAAGAAAGGGAAGGCCCCAGGCGGGCCTAGGAAGGTTGAGTGGCCCAGGCCAGGGGCTCCAGCTGCCCCCCCCTCATTGGGGTAACCGAGGCTATTTTGGGTTCATTGCAAGATAGGCAGAATGGGTGTGAGACCCTGATACACCAAAAAGGGCCTGTCACATAGTAGCAGGGACAGACTGCACTGTCTCTGGCCCCTCCAGCAGTCCTAGTCCATCTCCTGGGTGTGTCACCTGCTACTCAAGGTGTTTCCCAGGGTCCCAAACAAGGTGGGGGCAGAGGCCTTCCCTTACTCTCATTCCAGGGATGAGGCCCCTCCATCTCAGAGGCCTAGAGGTGACATGGATGACATGGACCCTAGGATGAAGGAGGTGATTTCAAGGATGGAGAGAGAACTGAGGGCCAGGGTTGGGCCTGCCATTTTGGGACAGCCACCACAAGCAGAGGGACAGGAGCCAGTCGGTTCTCCTATGAGTTCAGGTACAGTGTTTGTGCTGGAATGTGGCCTGGGTCCCATGGCCCATTGATATCTTCATCCTTTTATTTAGTGATCCAATCCTGAATCCTAATGAGTGAGAAGAGATGAAAGAAATGGTATAAGCGCCCTAAGGCTGACAGAAACTGGTCCAATTGGACCGAGGCATTTTCAATATTCCAAGGCGTGTTGCTCCAGCCTTTTCCTGAGCATGCCTCAGATTTAGTAAAGTACGTGGACATTGTCATGTGTACGATTCTGGTCCCCGGTACATAGCTTTGTTACGAAGAGGCCTTCAGGCACAGGGCAGCATTTTCACCTGGCATTCGTTGGGGTGTCCACAACCACAATCTGTGGCTGGATTCATACGTGTGAATAATGCATCATGTGCCCCATGCACCAATAACAAGCATGTGCTGGTTAAGGGTGGGGAAGTGCCGGCTAACAATCCTTTTTTTTACTGAGGGTTGGAAGGCCTCTGGCGGAGTCAGACCCTGCTGGGAATATAACAATTCTGGTAGGTGCTCTCAGTTTCCCTGTAGATTTCATCACTCCTGCTCTCAGTGTAGTGGCCCCCATCCAGGATCCAGCTGTCTCAAATTCAAACAGTTTGGGGGTAAAACTAAGCAAAGCCCTCCTGTCCAGAGGAAGGGACCACAGGCTAATCCTGGCTCGGGGTCTGGAAAGGGTTCCAACTTAAGGGAAGGTTTATGATACCAGCCCAAAGGGTGCAGCACCTACAGTTTGTAAAAAAAAGTTGAAGTCAGTAATTGGGTTAGAGTATGTGGTTCACGAAAAGCTGTCTAAAGAAGTAAATGAAGGGCACATTGCAGGCCATTTGCCTGAGCCGACTTTGCCCAACTTACATGTTTTGCCACTGGGGTAGTACCTAAGAAAGCCGAAAGGGAATACCACCTCATTCACCACCTCTCCTACCCAAGTGGGGTGGGGCTTGGTGAACAACGCCATTCCTTACAAATTGTACTCAGTGCACTATGCCTTATTTGACACTGCAGTCGAGATGGGAAAGCACTGAGGGCAGGGGGAAACTTCTTGTGAAGTGTGACACAAAGTAGCATTTCGTCTGCTGCTGGTCCACTCGGACAATTCTGAGCTATTGGGATTTAATTTCCATGGTATATACCACTTCAACAAAGTCATACCCATGGAGTGCTCCATTCCATACTCAGCCTTTGAGAGGTTCAACTCCATGATTGTATGGGTGGTTCGGTGGCAGGCGGGGCTACTGAACGTCACAAAATACTTTTATGATTTTCTCTTTGTAGGAACAGAGGGGACTGTCAAGTATTCTAATTTACTATGCACCTTTAAGGAGGTGGTGTGGCTGATTTGGGGGTACCCCTCGCACATTAAAAACAGAGGGGCCGGTAACATTATTAATGTATTTGGGCATTGAGCTAGATACAGCTGAGGTGGTTTCATGACTCCAAGAAGAAAAACTCATTGTGCTTCGTTTGAGCATTCATAACTGCCTTGCAGCCCCCAAAATTTCAATTAGGCAGTAACAGCCACTATTAGGGAGTTTGAACATTGCTTTCAGAGTAGTCACCCTGGGAGAGCTTTCCTCTCCTGGTTGTTGCAGGAACAGCAGGTAACCTTCCCTGTCATTTTTAGGGATGTGTGAACTCAATTCGGATGTTCAGAGTTCAGGCCGAACTCAGCCTGTTCGGACGACCGAACCAAACGTCTGAACCGAACGTTCAAACAGCCAAACAGTTCGGAAAAGTTCATATGAGTTCAGGGGCGGGGAACATATGACTTTGGGTGGCAAAAACGTGTCTGGAAGGAGGAGGCAGCTGAGGAGCAGACTTCCTGGCACCAGAGGTGGTTTCAGGGCCAAATGATACCGATACAAAAAAAATAATCGATTTCAGTATCAATATTTATTTATTTATTATTTATTTATTTATTGAATTTATATCCCGCCCCTCCTGAATACAGCTCGGGGCGGCTTCCAACAATAAAAACAGTATATAACAATTTAAAACATATAAAAATACAATATCAAATATTAAAATATTAAGAGCATATCAATAGCACTACGAACTCTGTCAGACCAAACAACTGAATCCGAACTCGGGTTTTGAACCAAACAACAAAACGTCTGAACATCCACACCATGTTCTGTTCACACATCCCTAGTCATTTTCACATCCAGCTGTCCAAGGAGATGAAAGAGGATTTGAGGACTTGGGACACTTTTTTGTCCAATTACATCCATGTTAGGTTTTGGAGGCAACACCTCCTATGGGAAGCTGAACTCCAGGTCCACTTGGATGCTGCAGGTGGCTTTGACTTTGGTGTCATTTCAGGGGCAGGTGGTGTGCGGCACCATGGCCACAGGACTGGGTATAGCAGGGAGTCACTAGCGACCTTACATTCTTGGAATTTTTCAAATTGTCCTCGCAACATACTTGTGAAGGCAGGATTTTTCTAACCACACAATCCTGTTTTTGTTTGACAACTTGGCTCCCACTCCTCCAGATCCCCTTCGGTCATGAAGCTAGTTAGAGCATTTGTGCTGGCTTGCTTGAACAGCAATATTATTTTTACTGCCAGCCATGTGCCAGGTATTAGCAACGGCACAGTCAGTGCCCTTTCTCGCTTCCAAATGGAGCACTTTTACAGCTTAGCACCGGTAGGGATGGGCGAACAGCATGCGGTTCGGATGTTCGGATGTTCAGTAATTCGGTTCGAAACCCAAGTTCGGGTTCGATGGTTTGGTTCAACCGAGTTCGGTTTGGCCGAACTTGGCCGAACATTCAAAAATAGCGCTATCGATACCGAAACCGAAACCGAAACCAAATTTTTGGCCCTGAAAAGTTGTTTTTCCCAACCCCGAACTCATCCAAACACGACTGAACGTCCAAACAGATCGAGTTCAGTCCAAACTCCGAACATCCGAACCGCGTCCGCCCATCCCTAAGCACCGGAAGCCAACAAGAAGCCCGAGGTCCAGCATCCCTGTGATGTCTTGGATTCTAGACCTCTTTCAGACAGCATAAGGATTACTGGCAAGGAGAACTTAGGGCAGCAAGAAGGCATTCTGTGAGTTTCAGTGTTTTCAGGAACAAAGAGGCTGGGAGACGGGTTTCCCAGTTGCAGGAACTCACATGTTGCAACTTGAATTAGACATTCAAAGGAATGGGGCAACAGCAGGGACCATAGCTGGTAAAATCAAAGCCTTAAGATATGGTATCAGCCTGGTGGGCCACCAACCTCTGGACAATGGCTTCTTTGCTAGGCTCTTAATTGAGAGTTGGAGCGGGGGGGGGGGCTATAGATTCGAGGGCCCCTATTACACCCTCCTTATTGTCAAGCATCTGTGGGGTTCTTATCCAGATGTGAATTAATGGGTTCAAGGCTAGACTATTTAGCATGACATTTAAACTGGCTTTTTATGGTGAATTTAGGGTTAGTGAGCTGGTGACCGAGTCATCATGTGACACTTCAGGGAGGACCCTAGCGATTGATGACGTGTCTTGGCAAGCTTATATTTTGCTTCTCAGGATTAGTCATTCTAAAACAGACCAAATGGGGAAAGGCAGGTGGTTACCCTTCACCAGGCTGGGGACCCTCAGCTGTGCCCAGTTCATGCATTAATGGATTATCTTGCCGAGCACCCCATCCTGAATGGCATGTTGCTCAGACACATTGACGCAGCATTTTTGACTATAAATCTATTTACGTTGGTCCTGAGGAATGCTATCTCTCATCTGAACCAGTTCCCATTGCAATTTCGGGCCCATTCTTTTAGAATTGGTGCAGCCACTTTTGCATTGTCCATGGGCCTGGCTGATGCAGAAATTCAGAGGGTTGGTCGGTGGCGATCTGGGGCATTTTGTTCTTATGTGAGGAACTCTTTTATTAACAGTAGGTCTGATCCCATGTCCTGTGGATGTGCCGTGCACACGCACGCATGTACACAGTTTCCGCACAGCACAATGTGCAGGCATTGGCAGTGTGCATGGTTTCTGCACAGGTGCACACGCGCAATGCTGCATGCAGGATCCACAGGACATGAGATTGGCCCCATTGTCTGTAACTGCAGGTCCTTCAAGGCCTTCCATGAGGCAGTTGGTGTAGATCATCAGTCACAGATTCATGCATTGGACAAGCAAGACGACAATGAAAACCCAGTGGAGGATGCAACTTGGCTTTAGCAAAAAAGCTGAAATCAGATGGATGGGGCATAGGGACATGAAATAGGCTCAGTTATTGCTGTTGTTGAGGGACTTTGATAGTGAGTGGGTCCCGGATTTCTTAGTTATTCATTTAGGGAGAAATGACATCCCTAGAGTTAAAGGGTTACAATTAATAGTTCAGATTAAGTAAGATTTATTAGTAGCAAGAGAGTTTTTTCCTAATACACAGTTCATTTGGTCCTACATATATCTTGGGGTAAAGTGAGAAATCAGGTAAATGTAGATAAGGCCAGAAAGAAAATCAATAGGGATGTTGGCAGGTGGATTAGGAGTCAAAGAGGCAAGTGCATTAATCTTTTTGATGTTCACCACTTACGGCCTGAACTTTACCACCCTGGTGGAGTACACTTGTCTCCTGTTGGGATCAACCTCTATCTTAGAGCTTTGCGAGATAAGTTAGCAGAATTGTTGTGAGTGAACTGGGTGGGGAGGAACCGCATAACAGAAGCTAATGATCCCTTTGTGGCAATGTCCAGTAAATTTGGGATAGGTTTTTAGATTAAGTTCTGACATCATTGGAGACATCTCCTTACGAGATGCGGAACTGCAACCGAGTGGAGATGAGGCAGGGTGCGGCGAATGCTGGGTCACAGCCCTGGGAGGGTAAACCTGAGGGCACCAAGAGATCTAGGTGGCCCTGAGCCTTCTGTACCTCTCCTGGCTCCAGTCCCTGAGGGACACGAGAGTCCTCCCTTACCCACGATGTGTGTTGGGTTGGGGGGAGGCATTTTTTAATTAGTTTAAGATGCGGGTATTGGAGGATGTATCCAGACTGATGATCCCCCTTTATTAAAGTTTAGTTAAAATTTAAGACTAAGTAATTACTGGACCCTAAATTGCCATTGGCTATTTGCCACCCTATTTGTTTATTGATGAAAAAAGATTGTGACCATTAAACCCCACTACTGGTGTCCTTGTCTTATTCTGTGATGCACTAATAATATCGTAATGCCTCTCTGTATTATAAATCTATGGTTAGACCACATTTAGAGTATTGTGTGCAGTTCTGGTCACCCCATCTCAAAAAGATATATTAGAAGTAGAAAGGTACAGAAAGGGGCAACAAAAATCATAAAGGGTATGGAACAGCTCCCTATGAAGAGAGGATAGATAGGTTAGGACTCTTCAACTTACAGAAGAGACAACTGAAATAAGATATGATAGAAGTTTGTAAAATCACGAGTGGTATGGAACTAGTAAATAGGGAGCGGTTATTTACCCTCTCAGATAGTATTAGTACTAGGGAACACGCCATGAAACTAACAAGCAGAATTAAAACAAATAAAAGAAAGTATTTCTTTACTCAACACACAATTAAGTTGTGCAATTTGTTGTTGAAGGACATGGTCAAGGCCAGTAGTATAACTGAGTTTAAGAAAGGATTGGACAAGTTTCTTGAGGATAGGTCCATTAACAGCTATTAGTCGGGTAGGTTTTGGGGGTCGTAAGTAACCTCTTACTGTCCAGAGCTAGGAGTGAACAACAGGGAACAGATTGTCCCATTGTGACCTGTTGGGTACCCCAGTGGCTAAGACAGGCCACTGTCGGAGACAGGATGTTGGGCTCGATGGACCATTGGTCTGACCCAGTACGTCACTACTTAGGTTCTTATGTTCTTATGCCTCTCTTCCCATGTGAAAAACATTGTTAGTCTAGCACCATACCCACCAGACTACACTGACTCTCATGAGGACAAAGTTGTATTAACAGCCACCCTTCTTGTCCAAAGTCATCTCCACTTTCGTCCCAACTTCCCTTTCACTTTTCACACCTTATTATTCTGTTTGTGCATAATTAATTGCCAACTCCAAAAGCTAGGAGGATAATTGCATTTACTGCACCTTTGCACACCTGATCTCTAGAACTTACAAAGACCTTAGAGAGTGGGTCCCAAGTCACAAGCTCTCAGTATAAATCTTCCTTGTGTGATGCAACTCTAAAGCTAGTGAGAGATAGGTCACTGCACTGCATAGGTGTGCTGGAAAATCCTGGAGTTCAATAGGACAAGAATAAATCCAAGATCCCTCCTGCAAGATGAATGAGAATGTGCTTTGGGTTAGGGGGAGATTAAAACATCTCAGGTACTGCATGGATTAGGAGGAACATATGAGTAACTAACTACACATATAGGGGAAAAGGATAGGACAAAAGGTAAAGAAAGGTTCTTGAGTGGGAGATACTTGGAATATACCTTTCTTAGATTAAACGAAGGAGAGAGACAACTGGTAAGTATAGGAATATCTTCTCTATTCATTCCATATTAATGGAAGACATGGATTAATCTATCATCCTAAATACGGAATTCTCTTCAAAGAATTGTTTCTTTAAAGCTTAGCCATGTTGCCCTGGTTATTATTATTTATTATCTAACATCAGCAACATCCCTGGTGCTGTACAGTCATTATTTCTGAGAAGGTCACTGCCCTGAAGGACTTATAATCTAGGCTACATGTGGAATGGAGAGTGGTTTTGCACAGCCCAGCAATCTGGAGTTATTTGATAGAAAATAAGGAATTTGGATGGATTCCAAGAAACCAAAGTCTGATGCCCAGTAAAGTCAACAGGTTAAGCAGTAACTAGAAATAAGTAAGAGTTTAGTTATAGTCAGTGATTAAGAAACAAGGAAGGGAATTATTGCATTAAGCTCTTTTGACAAAGTGGTACATGATGCACTGACTCCTTCCCTGCAGCTCCATGACTGAGCTATTGGTTGATTTTTAATTGGACTAGACACAGGAAGGTTTAAATAACTGCAGAGGTCTATGCACACTTGATAGGTCAACACTTGCAGTTTGTTGTTTTTTGTTGGGGGGGAGAGACATCAGAAAAAAGTACTATAGATTCAGGATCTCTAGCATAATGGAGGGATGTGAAACCAGAGATCTTTATGAGCTTGCTGTTCTGCTATCACGGCACAGGTCTCTATGAGCTCACTGTCTAATTTTTTTCATTTGACTAGAGCGGAGGCAATTTTCCATCAATTTACGTCACTTTCTGTACTTTTACGACACTTTATGGCACTTTCTGTCTATTTTACACCTCTCAGTNGCCATTGTGCCTAAACTGTTCTGATCAATTGCTTTTGCTCAAGGATTCAATGTGCCTCACATGGTTGCAGCTGGTGATGCTGAGTTTATATTATCATTAAAGTAATATTCCTTTTTCTTTATCTAAAAGATCTGTGTGTGTGTGTGTTAGCAAATACGTCTCTGTACGCTCAGGCGGCAGAAATTGGGAACTGTTTTATTCTGGCTTGCGAGCCTGGCTGTTTAAAGCAAAGGATAGAGGTCTCATTCTCCCCAGAGGGATGGGACTTGCAGTCTAAGTAAATATTCTGGGTGGTGGCAGCAGGAAGAGACCAGATAATAAGTGGGTAATGGGGTGCCGGGAGGCTGGGGTGAACCCCAGTGGGCTACGTTACGCCACAGCATCAGCATGGGACAGACTGCAGTTCCACCTGTCATTTTTTAAAAAACACTAAATAGGCTAATAGGGTTCTGCTTCCGGTGAATAGGGAGGGTCCTGTGTCTTCTTTCTTTCTCCCACTGCCTTTCCACTAGCCCACACTCCCAATAGCACCAGACCCACGCCTGGCTGTGGACAGACCCCTCACATCCAAGCATTCCAGAAACCCTACCCCATTAATGTGGGGGAACATAATGAAGGCCTGAAATTCTGATCTGCCTGGGCTTGCATTCTTGGGTTTAGACTGTATTTCATGTTTAATTATTTGTACACCATGATGTGCCCTGAAATATAGCCCATCTCAGCTGAGAGAGTTCTTTTTTAGCTTGGTGTGTAAAGGCTTGTGGTTGTGTGCCAGTGTTTCTAGGTATGATCCTCCCTAATAACTCCAACATACACGTGCATTTCTTTGTCCTTAGCTCATTTGCACATGGGCTTATTAGCAAGAACAAGACCAGCTATAGGGCAAGCAGGAATGCTCTGCTCCACCATCCATCCTACCACCCATCTACAGGTAAGGCTCAGGTGAAAATAGTTGGTGAGAGGAGTGCACCCAGAAATGTCTGGCATCCAACATATGCCTTGTTTTCCATCACCTATTTGGCAGGCCAATCAATGGGAACCAAATTATGATCCATTCCAGGCAGCCGCATTAACTTCCCCATCAATTTCCGTGTCGACTCCATGACAGAATAATGAGATATGTGCCTAGTGCCAATCATTACCTGTGAATACCACTGCACATCCTTCCAGATGACTGAGCTGCCAATGCATCACAAAGGAGCAAGAACAACTTTGATAAACTCAGGAGGGGAAGCTGTAAGTATGGCAGTAAAGCTTGAATGGGAAGTGTCAGAAAGCAGAGTACGTGCTACTGCTCATCACACTTAGCAGAGACAAAAGTGCACGCAACAAAACAACAACAACATGATCAGATTAGCAACACCTGCAGCCCACAGAAACCTAGCAGCAGAGCTAGGAGTTCTGTCAGCTGTCTTTTGTAAAACTGCAGCGAATGCCACAATTCGTTAAGTGGGATAAAGAGGTCGTGTTCTAACAGGCATAATTATAAGACTGTTGAAAAGGGACACTGTCAAAGCTAGTAGGCCTAAAATTAAATCTCTCAGCTTTCCCTCTGTACATGTGATTTTTAAATCACATTGCTCTCAGCTCTGCCTGATGCTGGCAATGGAGCCAGATAAAAATCCTGGCCTTGACTTCAGAATTCTTATTTTATTTTATTTATTTAAAAAATGTATTCAGGTAGAACTATTGTTTAATGCTTTCCATGCTCCAGGAAAAAGCTAGCCTAGGAAGCAGAGGGTCATTGCCACAAGCAAGATAGTAGAAAAAAAGCAAGAGAGATTACAAAGGACAGTCCCTCTAAACAAAACCCCGAACTGACCCCAATGCGCTCATCTGTGATATTATTGATGTTACCGCTTCCCATTCGAAGGCAGGGTATGCATTTAAATAGTTGACAGAAAAATTTCTATTTAGAAGTAATTTTCAAAGAGGTGTTAACATTTCAAACCATTTGACCTCAGCAAAGTCCCTCTAATTCAGTTTGGAGTCACGATTAAGGTATCTAGCTATGTACATGATTGGATTTCCAAAGTGCTCGTCTTCCATTTTGCTAGCAGGCCAAGTCCTTAAGAAAAGCTGGCTGTAGGTAATGCAAAGGGAGCTGCCAGGTGCTCAATCCTTTGGAATATCTGACTATTATTTTGCAGGATGGAAAAGGTTCCCCCACCCCTGACTAGGGCTGTTTTTAGACAAGCGGGTCGCAATCGAGGTATTTAATTCGCGGTCGGCAAATAACGCGTGACCGCCTTTCATGCGCATGATCCCCGACTTCCGTCTCATGTAATCCCGCATCGCGGGATTTTGAAATGTCGTGCGACGGCGACCCACTCGTCTAAAAGCAGCTAGAAGAAGGTGACTAGCAAATAATGAAATAAAAAACAAACAACTTTGAGTTAAGACACATTAACAGCTGAAATGACAAAGAAGTCCATGTGCGAGTCCCTTTTCATGAGCTTCAGTGATCGGGAGTAACTCTATTTAATACTGGAATATTACAACTTTATACTGGGATAATGATAGACAAGCCATATTCCCATCGCCTAGTATACCCATAGAACTAAATGTTGCAGTACAGCACAGTAAAATCTTAGATGTGCATCAACTGAGCCCACATAAAAACCCAGCAAGGTCAGTCTTTAATTCCCAAATAACTTCTCTATCTCCCCAAATTAGCCTCTGTATATATTACAGCATTATCACGACCTTAGATGGCCTAATATAGTTCAATTAAGGCCCTTTTTAAATGGACTGGGAGGGAGCTGTGGGGGTTGGGTGGACACCTCCACCCATCTCCATGCACGGAGGCACCTCCATTGCCTCCGTGTGGGGGGGCTCGGTGGAGGTGGGTGATGAGCGGGAGCGGGCATGCACCCCCACCCACCAGCCATGGTGGTCAGATGGACACCCTGCCCACGCAGTTGCGCGCGAGGGGGAGAAAGCATCCATGTAAAAAGGGCCTAAGACAGGGCAATGAAGCGGTTACTAAAGGAGGGCCAAGTTCTTAAAATGTGGCACTCATTCTGAGTGCTGAGTATTTGCAAACTTGGCTGGGGTCTCTTGAGTGGGGAACCTCCATCTTATGGGTCAAATCTGGCCCTCAGCTGTTTGGGGGGGCGTTGTGGGGGAGTTCCTTTACTTGCCCCCTTTCCAGTTCCTAGATATGGCCCCCAGACCTAGCTCTTACTGGTCTGTCAAGCACTGAAAAAGTGAGATCAAGCAAAGTTGAGGGCCATGCGCTGAAGGACAGGGTATAGATCCATGTTCTAATCTGAACCTTCCCTTCCTTCCCCATCCTCAGCCCAACCCTAGCACCCTCTGCTTCCACAGCCTTTCTGGCCCACACACAGCTTCTACTAATTTTCCAAAGTGGCTCAAGGAAGGGAAAAGTTTCTTCTCCTCTTATCTCTCCCCTTCCTGATTAAGAGTTTTATTTGCTTATATTACTTCGCAACAAAGCAAAGAGGAGAGAAAATCCAAAAAAATGAGCAAAACAGAGAAACAGAGGTCTTGCCTATATGGTATATCTGCATCAGCCCAATATGCCATAGATGATAATCTGAGAGTTTAACTGACCCAGCCAATCAAAATGCATTCTAAACTGGAAAAAATAGGCAGTGGGGAAAGGGGTTGGCAGTATTCAGAGACAAAAAAGATACAGTACTAGATGAAAAAGAAGTGGGTGTGAGGTTGGGAGTATCAGAGCCGTCAAAAACCCTCCAACTTAACTTAGGACATTTTCAAACAAGACACTCTCCACCCACTACCCATCCAACTCCCACCCACTATACATGTTGCAGGGCTGCAGTGTTGCCCTATGGGTGCCCTGTAACATGTATGGTGGGTGGGTGGTGGGTGGAGAGTGTCTTGTGTGAAAATGCCCAGTGTCATGGCAGGAGCTCATGTCCAACATCTGTGGTATGTTTGGGCTTATGGTAAGTGTCAGGGGTAGAGGGGGGAGAGGAACTGAGGAAGGTAGAAGGGAAGGAGGGGGAAGGGGTGAGCTCTCTCCCTTTGAGGTCTCTCTGGGGAAATGGGTGGTTCCTCGGGGTCTTTTTTAGGCTTTCCCTCCTAGCTGGAAGGCAGCCAAGCTCATCACAGGGACAGGAGAGAGCACCAACGGCCCCCAGAAGGGGAGGGGTAGAGGGAGAAGTGGACACTCATAGTAGTACCACCACTAATCCTGGACCCAGGACACCGTGAGGGTTTGAGAAGTGAGGGGGAGAGATGGGAGGGGGAACCTGGGGTGAGGAAGGAAGGAAAGGGTCTGGGGTCACAGGGAAGGGTGAGGCCAGGGCACACTATTTATCAAGTGAGGAGAACGGGGGAGGAAGCAAGGGAACGGAGGGTATGAATACTGTGAACAGGGAAGGGGAACACTACATGCACCCGCACACACTCCAAAGGTCCCGACAGGGAAGCAAAGACTCACGCACTCACACACTCACACTGACATGCTCCGGGTGTGTGTGGAAGAGACACTGAGACCAGACACACAAATCCAAACCAGAAAACCAGGATAGGATCCTGATCAGATGCTTAGATGGGGCCAGCCTCTCAAAGTTGATTACCGGTGGCGGCTTCCGGCCCCGCCGGTATGCTTTATAGGTCCTTTGATTGCCCCCCACATGCAACTCAGCCAGCGCTCTGCCAGATGTGCACTACGCCTGGGCAGAGCACTGGATGTCACGTGAACCCGTGATGACCTGCCCTCATGCCTGCGTGCTCCCGGGCCCCTGCCTCCCTGGCCTGTTGCCGGGCAACCTGGGGTGTGCTGCTCGGTCGCTTTTGCGCAGCTGGCAGCATGACAGTAAGACTCAGAGCTAGGGTTAAAACAGAATTTTCAACCAGATTCTATTTTCCATTAAATCAGTCATTTTGATTGATCTGGCAAAACATGAACTGGAATGCATTCCGTTCCAATTCCCATTTCGCCAGATTGACCACGATGACTCATGCACAAAATGGTGGTGGCCATTTTCCACCTGGTCCACATCTGCACCAGGTGGAGAAACCTTCCGATCAGCATAGCACAGCAAACCCGCAACAAAATTTTGATCACCATTCCAAAAATGCAGGAAAATTCTGTGAAAACAGAAGGGCTGTTTCAATCCAGCCCTACTCATGAATGGTTTTTCCTGTATTCAGAATTTCCTTAGTTGACTGAGGGAATGAAGTCAAGTGAGATATGTATTTTTAATTTATAAAGAAAAAAACTTAAGAAGAAACACAAAAAGGCAAGAGGTTAACCTATTTAGTGAAGAGGTAACATCTTTAATTAGAGCTAGTGATTTAAAAGCAGAGAAGGGCACATCTGAACACATTCAAATGCTTGTGTCTACAATGTACATAAAAAGTTCTTGAAATGGAGTATTACACTGCCGATACGTATTTTGGTAGGTTTGTAAAGAATTAAGATAGGCTCTGGAAAAGAACAGTTTATCATTCTAGTGCCAGTAAGCAAGGCCTTTTCCACATTATATTAACCTGTTTATCTATTGAGATTGGAAAGCTGAAAGGAGTTCATAGGTTTTGTTGAAATGGAGACAAAGTAGTTCAGGTGATATCTTTTATTGGACCAGTGACTTTTTGAAAACTTTCAGGCCATATAGAACCCTTCCTGAGGCATATAATAAGTCAGAACTATAGACTGAGCCAAAACAGGTCAGGTTTATATAAGAAGACAATGGGTGCCTTTAGACATAACGTCAATGGGTGTCTGAATGTGTATTTTGACCTTGAAACGAACACTGGTTTGGCCCTGTGTTCACCATGTGGCGCTGTTTAGACGCACAGCCCATCTTGGGGCAAATGGGTGTTTTGCTCGCCACCCGATCTCTGGACGCAAGCACTGCCGCCTCATTCCCCATGTTGTACCTGCTAATATGCCACGCGATATCATTAGACATAGCGTTGGTCATGGGTTCAGTCGGAACACGTCAATTGTCCTTGTGATGCAATGGTGTTCACATCGGGTGATTTCAGACGTTAGGGGCACCTGATTCACCACAGTGGATTCCCAGCGGCAGCTAACCACCCCCCGTGGGCAAGAGAGGCCCCAAACAGACGTGATGGGAGCGGGACCATGGCAGGGAATCGGACCTGCAGACCACGGCCCAGGGCAGCGCAACAGACGTTACGCCAATCCCGGGCCTGTCTCTTATACACATCTAGATGTGTATAAGAGACAGCAACAGACGTTACGCCGATCCCAGGCCATGGTCAAAGCACCGGGAAGGCGCCGGGATGGCTCATCCCAGCTGCTGCTGCTACTGCTGTCCCTCCACCGCCTCCATGTGCAGCACGACCACCGCCTCCTCCGCCTGCACCTCCTCCACCTCCTCCTCCTCCTCCTGCCTTGCTCTCTCACCCTTAGCTCTCCTCTCCCTTCCGCCTCGCTCCATCCCGCCATGTCCCCCTGCTGCTGTGTGCCCTTTAAATCTCCTTCCATGACCTGTGTTGTTGCTTGTTGCCTGGCAGCAACGCTGCATGCTTCATCCCTGGCTGGGAATCCTGTTGCTTGATTCTGGCCTGTGGTTGCTGTTCAGTCGTTACTTTTTTTGTTTCCCGGTGGGAATCGCTTTGACCATGCTTTCAGAGATGGTCTGGGCCGGAGCTCCGGAAGCGTGGTTATTTTTGACCCCTGGTAGGGATTGACTGTGGTGAACATCTGGCGCCCACAAAACAGACATTCAGGGCGTTTTGGCCCCGCCGCGGGATTGACCGTGGTTGACTGTGATCTCGTAACAACTGAAAATACCCAGAGTATGTTCAATGGGTGGCCAAATTTGTGTTGGGATTGTTATGGCGCTTACACATAATGGCCAAACACGTGCTTATGGGGTTTGACACCCGATCTTTGTTATGTCTAAAGACACCCAATGTCTGTGGAGGGAGCTATTGGGGGGAAATATATCCATGTCAAACTTTTTAAAACAATTATGTGATACCATTAATAATGGTATGTAAAACCAAGAATAAAGAGATAACACTAAATGTGAAGATAGAGAACAAAGTCAAAGCAAATGTTGCGGTTGGTACAAAACAGCTTTCCAAAAGAAGGGAACTTGAATATCAGAGATTGACAAGGCAGAAAAGGGATTTTTTTTTCTTTACTTTTTGTTGTTGTTTTTTTGAGGCTGAAATAAAAGCAGAGGCTTAAGGCTCCAAAATCTGAAACTATTAAGAAATTCTTAGGCTCCATTCCTAACCTCTGCACGCCACACGCACATCATGTACTCAGCACACACATGCAACTCATGTGCAACATCCTATGCGCCCTACGCGCACCCCCACTATGGAGACTATGAAAACTGTCCATAAACCATGCATATGCACGCATCTGTGTAAGCCTGCATGCTGAGATTTAGGATTGGCCCCAATGATTTTAAGCACAGATAGGTTCATAACCTAATCAAATTTCCTGCACAGCACAAGTCATGAGATTCCAACCATTGATTCCTACATCTATCCCTTAACCTTTGGTTGAGCTACAGCTTAACCATTTGGAAAGCATTCCAGTTGGGCAGAAGAAGAGCTTTTCAAGTGGCTCCCGAGGCAGTCATACCAGCAGTGTTAACAAGGTGATTATGCGCTGAGCTTTTATTTGGAGATGCTGGCATCAGATTCCTTTATCTCACAGTCCTGGCATGTGCATAGTCCTGGGTAGGCATCTTAACTTTGTACCTCACTTTCACCTTTGTAAAATTATTTAATGCCCACAGACCTTTTGTGCCGCAAAAATGCAAAATAATCCTATTCTTTTTTGAATATTTATTCCTCTCATGTCATCATCCTTGCATCTCTCTAAGACAAATTTTCCTCACAAACCTTGACAACTCATCCCATTGCTTGACTTGTTAGATAAATGAGTTCCTAAACTCAGTCCCCAGTCTGGATAGCAGTAAGACTCATGTAGTGTGGTCTGGTGGAGTAAGGAGATACAGACATCTTAGATCGCCCAAGTTCATACAGCATGACAGCCTCTTTGTACTTTATGAAAACATCTAAGGAGGGAGATTCCACAAGCTCCCAGACCAACTTATATTCCATTGCCCAACAATTCTTACAATCTGAGAGCTTTTCTAATACCTAGTCAAAATCTACATTGCTGCAATTTAAGCCCACTTGCTCTTATTCTCTCTTCTGTGATCGTAGAGTACAAATGTTCACCATCTTTTTTGTGTTATCCTTTGAGATATTTGAAAACTGCGATCATGTCTCCAGTTTGTCTTCTTTTCTATAGGCTAAGCACACAAGAGTTCTGGGAGAAGTTCTACACAGAAGTTCAGAGTCAGATGTTTTAAGATCTGGGTGAGTGATTTAGACACACAGAAAGTTCGGTGCGTAACAGCAAACATGCAGGAGAAATGTGTGTGTAAAAACACCCAATGTCAGGTACATCTATAACCCATTACTGTGATGTGTGAGCCTCCGTGAGACTTTAGTGAGTTTTATCATCGGTGCAACAAGACTGGGTAAAAACAGACATGAGGCTGGTGGGACCAGGGCCACCACAGGAGAGAAAATCCTAGATGACACAGCCCGGGTCAGGTTGGGGCACCGACCTGCCATGGCAACATCTGGGGAACCATACCCCTCCCCTTCACCCTGGCTATTACTTTTAACTTATGAAAAGGTTTCGTTGCAGGTTGCAGTGGGTGCAATACATCTTTGCTCCAAAATGTCTATCCTGGAAGCAAATCTTACTAAATCCCTTACGTACATTTTTTTGTATCGTATGAAGGGATTAATCCTGCTGTCAGTCTGTCTGTAGCACTGAAGTCAGTGTAGATCCACATAGCATTGTGAGATACCAACTGTGGCCATGGCAATAGGGCGTAACTTTTTAAATGGGTACAGAATGTGGGAACATGTAAAAAGCACAATTCCAGTCTCCCAGAAGAAACTGGAGAGGTGGGAGGAAAGGCTCATCTGAATGTAACTTCAGTGGTTTGTGGACTGCAGCCTAAATCAGGAAGGGAGGGTGCCAGACTGCCTCAGGGAGTCTGTGGTTCCGCCCCTCCTTAAGAAACCGTCTCTCAATGTGGATGCCCCAGTTAGTTACCGGCCTCAGTCTCTAACCTTCCCTTCCCTTTTTAGGGAAGGTTATTGAATGGGTAGTGGCCCGGCAGCTGCAGGTACATCTGGACTGCACTGGTTTTCTAGATCCCACTCAGACAGGCTTTTGTTTGGGTTATGGCACGGAGATGGTCTTGGTGGCCTTGGTCGACAACCTTATAGTGGAGCTGGATAGGGGTCGCACGACCCTATTAGTTCTACTGGATCTACCAGTGGCTTTTGATACCATGAACCATGAGCTGTTGGTGACTCACTTGCGGGACCTGCCTGGGGTGGGCAGAACCCTTTTTCAATGGTTCCATTCTTACCTTACCGGCAGATCACAGCAGGTGGTCCTAGGGGACTGTACATCATCCTCCGGGGATCTCGTGTGTTGGGTCCCACAGGGTTCCACTCTGTCCCCTCTCATGTTTAACATGTATATGAAGTCGCTTGGGGAGGACGTATGCAGCTGGGGAGTTAGTTGTCATCAGTATGCAAACACTACCCAGCTGTATTTATCGTTTTTATTCGACCCAGACCCTGCTGTTTCCTTGCTGTCCCGGTGTCTGGCCACTATGGGGGACTGGATGAGGTTGAGCTGATTGAAACTCAATCCTAATAAGATGGAGGTGATGATGGTAGGGGGGGTTGGTGATCTGAGGGAGGAGAACACCCCTGTTATTGGGGGTGACCGACCTCCATTGGTTCCATCTGTGTGGAGCCTAGGGGTGCTCCTGAACTCGCAGCTGTGTTTGGATCTCAGATGTTGGCTGTGGCCAGGGGCACCTTTCGCCAATTACATCTGGTGAGAAGGCTCCGCCCATATGTCTCAGACTCAGACCTCACTGCCCTCATTCATGCATTCATCACCTCGAGAGAAGACTATTGCAATGTGCTCTACGTGGGGCTGCCCTTGGTGACAGTTTGAAAGCTGCAGCTGGTGCAGAATGCTGCAGCCCATCTCTTGACTGGGACAGGCCGCAGAGAGCACATAACAACAGTGCTCCAAGCACTGCACTGCACTGACTAGTGTCTTCCGGGCCCAATTCAAGGTGCTGGTTTTAACGTTTTAAGTCCTTAATGGTCCAGGTCCTGCTAATCTGAAAGATCGCCTCACCCCCTGGGTCCCTGGGTGGCACCTGCAGTTGTCCAGCACCCTCCTGGAGGTCCAGTATTTTAGGTGGGTCTGTATGGTCAGAAGGGCATTCTCGGTGGCCACACCATCACTTTGGAATGCTCTCACAGTGGAGGTTCGCCTCAGCCCGAATCTCCTTGCCTTCTGGTGTAGCTGTAAGACCTGACTCTTCCACCAGGCATGGCGGGGAAGAGGGGGTGGGTGGTATGGGCTAGGGGTTTGGGAGTGGTTTTTATCTGTACAAACCTTTGAAGTATTAATGTGTTTTATTTATATATTTATATTGTATTTATATTGTTTGATCATTTGTTTTTATTATGAGCCGCCTCAAGTCACCTTTGGGTGAGAGGGTCAGGAAATAAATAAATAAATAAATAAATAAAATTATTTGCCCAAAGCCACAAATGAAATCTGTGACAGGCAGGAACTGAACCTGTCCCCCAAAACTGAGGTTCAGGACCAAATTATATTCAATGAGAGCTCAGAGCTATTAATTGCAGGCATGTGCAGAGGATCCACCTGCCCCCCAGAAGTGTAAGCTTCTGGCTCTGAAGGTGGAGCAACAGTCCTTCCATAGCTGTTATTGGAGCTAGCACTGCTGCAGGTACCCTCCTTGTCCTACAGCAGAACCAACTCTAACCTATCCTAAACAGGGAGAGAGCAGACCAGGAGAGCATTGCTGCTCCCATCTATCAGCTGTTGGACAGCTTAACTGTTGTGGAAATCAGTGGCAGCAGCAGTAGCAGCTGCACCCTCACTGCCCACACTGGGGTAGGGGAACCTGAATTTTGGATATTATTTAGGATACAATATTATTGTATCTCCTGAATTATATATTGATTTATGGGGCCCCTTAAAATCTGAGACCTCAGAGCACTGCATTAATCCAGCCCTGCCAAAGCTGGTATTAATTTATTTATCTATTGTTATTGTTCTGTATATAATGCCAGCAATGTACCTGGAACTGATCAATAATTAATTCAAGGCAGGTCTCTGCCCCAAAGGAATTACAAACAATATTGGAGTGACATGGGAGGCAAGACAAAGGAGAGGGGAACATAGGGGGAGACAGGGATACATTCACCAAGTTGAGAAGTCACAGGTGCATGTGCTCAGCTTAGTTACAGAGATAAGGAGACCCTCAATGAAAGGACAATAGAAGAGGCTTCAGTAAGCAAGCAGTATGTGAGGATGAGGAGCTAGTAATCCTACATACAGATAAACAGAGAGCTGCCATATTGAGATCTTCTGCTAGTCCACAGACTAGCTAGTTTAACTGAAGTTGATGTCACTGCTTGGATCCTTATTCAGTCTCTGTTCTTCTTTCTACAGTCCTGGGCTACTGCTGAAATGGTTGAGTGGAATCAGACCATAGTGACTGAGTTCATTCTCAAGGGATTCACAGAAGACTTGTTGCTCCGTGTCACCCTCTTTGTGGTGTTTCTCGCCATTTATGTGATCACCCTGCTAGGGAATTTTGGGATGTTAGCATTGATATACCTTGACTCCCATCTCCACACCCCTATGTATTTTTTTCTCAGCAACTTGTCGTTCTCTGATCTCTGTTATTCCACTGTCATTGTCCCCAAGACGCTGGTGAACTTCTTGGCAGACCAGAAAGCCATTTCATTTACTGGCTGTGCAGCTCAGTTTTATTTCTATGCTGTATTTGCTACTGTTGAGTGTCTCCTCCTGGCCACCATGGCATATGAACGTTACGTGGCAATCTGTAACCCACTGCTGTATCCAGTCATTATGTCCCGGAAGGTCTGTGTCTGGCTGGTAGCGGCTTCCTATCTAGTGGGGTGTTCCAATGGCATGATACACACAAGCACTGCCTTCCGCCTTCCCTTCTGTAATTCCAACGTAATTGATCATTTCTTCTGTGATGTTCCCTTGATACTCAAGCTTTCCTGCTCTGACACCCGCCTCAACCAAGTCTTGCTTTTCATCATCTCTTCCTTGATAGGCCTGTGCTCTTTCCTCACTATCCTTGTCTCCTACATCTACATCCTCATCACCATCCTGAGAATCCACTCTACTGAGGGCAGGAAAAAAGCCTTCTCTACCTGTGCTTCCCACCTGATGGCAGTCACCTTATTCTACACCACCATCCTCTTCATTTACCTACGGCCCATTTCCCGCTACTCAGAGGGACAAGATCAAGTGGCTGCTGTCTTTTACACAGTGGTGATCCCCATGGTGAACCCCCTAATCTACAGCCTGAGGAACAAGGAGGTGAAGGATGCCGTGAGGAGGGTAGTACGGAGGACAGGGTCTTCCATGAGAACATAACTTGTTGACCTAATAAAAATACACTGCACCCTCATTATTACATGCTATTTGGGAGCCAACCCCATTACCACCTTATAAAAGAAATCGTGTAATAATGAGACAAATCAGAGGTTTTTCCCTCCAGGGGAAAAACTCAGAAAGCCGGAGCCTGCTACGGGGATCCTCCTTCCCATCTCCCCCCCCACCTGGACTCACCTGCTTGCGGGTAGTGCTGGGGGGGGCTGGTCTCCTTGCCACCGCTGCCGGCGTTGTCACCGCCGCCGCTGCCGCCTTCATCCCTGCCGCTGCTGGGTCTGCCGCCGCTGCTGCTTCGTCCCCGCAGGATACCTGCGGGGACAAGAAGAAAAAAAAAACTGTGAGTTGGGGGCAGGGGGGGGAACGCAGAGGGCAGCCACGTGGGCTGTCCTGTCCCCTCCCCCCCCACCCGGAAGTAGCGGGGGCTAAAAGCCCACAGGCAGCGGCTGGAGCCGCAGGCTGCGGCCGCAGGCTCGCGGCCGAAGGGCCGCGGCCAAAGGGCGCGGCACTTTCGGGGGCACTTTGGGGGACTGCAGGGGGTGGCAGGTGTTTTTTTGTGTTTTTATTGGGTAGGCTTGTTTTATCTTTCAGGGCTAGGGTGGTAGGGTGGGGGTATTGATACGGGGGGTAATGTGGGGGGTGGACCCAGGGACTCCCCCTGGTGAGAGCAGGGGGAGGACCGGGAGGGTTGGGGGGGAGGGGGTGGCTCGGTCTCCCCGTGAGAGGGGGAGACCGAGGGAGAATGGGGAGGGTATGGTTGGGGGGGGAGGGTTATGGGGGGGAGGGGGGGAGGGAGGGCCGGGGGGCAAGCAGCCAGGTCTGAAGGGCCGGGATTGGGTGGACGGAGGGGAGGGCATGGCCATTGGGGTCGTGATGGGGCGCGGACGGTATGGTCCATGGGGTGGGAAGGCACGGGCCCCTAGGGGTCCACGGTGCCTGAGGGAGGTGGAGGTCATCACCCCCCCACTAAGGGGGAGGGAGGTGCCGGGTCCAGGGTCCGCGCGTGGGGGGCTGGTGCTGATGAATGCGAGGTCCGTGGTCAACAAGGCCCCGATTATCCACGATTTGATCGTGGATGGGGCCGTGGACCTCGCATGCATCACGGAGACCTGGCTGGATGATCTGGCCGGTCCAACTTTGGCGGATCTGGTTCCAGCTGGGTATGCCGTGCAGCATCAGCCCCGCATGAGCGGCCGGGGAGGAGGCGTAGCTATTGTTTTTAGGGAAGACTGGCCTGTTAGGAGGTATCCAGTGCCGGAGATTGTGGGTGTAGAGGCTCTGCACGTGGTGATCGATTTGGCTGGGGGCAAGCTAGGGGTGCTGCTGGTGTACCGGGCCCCTTCCTGCCCGGCGGCATCCCTTACCGCTCTAGCGGAGCTGGCCTCGGAGGTGGTGTTGGGCTCCCCCAGGACTTTGGTTCTGGGGGACTTCAACGTCCACGCCGATGCCGGCCTTGTTGGGGCGGAGCGGGAGTTCATGGCCGCCATGGCAACTATGAACTTGTCCCAGGAGGTGATCTGCCCGACCCACGTGGGGGGACATATCCTCGACCTGATCTTCGGCTCTGGCCTTGAGGCGGGGGGTCCGGTTGTGGGGGAGGTGACAGCGGTGCCCTTGTCGTGGACGGACCATTACCTCCTTCAGGCCGGTCTTTTAGCGCGCCCCCTCCAGAAGGGGAAGGGACCAGTTAGGATGGTCCGCCCTCGGAGGCTGATGGAACCCCAGCGGTTCCAGGAGGTCCTGAGGGAGCTTACCCTGGATGTGGACGGTCACTCTGTGGATGAGCTGGTCCGGCATTGGAACATCTTGCTGGAGGAGGCCATTGACAGGGTGGCTCCGAGGCGCCTTCTGCCTCGGTCTCGTCACCGCAGGACCCCTTGGTTTACTGAGGGGCTGCGGTGTATGAAGCGTGTGGGCAGGAGGCTAGAGCGACGCTGGCGTCGGACTCGGTCTGTCTCCGATCGTCTTCTCCATAGGGCCCATTTGCGGTCCTATGTGGAGGCTGTGAGGACGGCGAGGAAGGAATTCCTCGCCGTCCTCATAGCGTCTGCGAAGTCGCGTCCAGCGGAGCTGTTTCGGGTGGTGCGGGGGCTGGTTAGTCCGGCCTCCCTCCGCCTGGATGGGGACTTGTCCCGGGCCCGCTGTGAGGAGTTTGTCATCTACTTCGCAGACAAGATCGCTCGGATTCAGGCCGATTTCGACGCTGGGTTGATAGCAGTAGGGGAAGAGCGCGGGGGGGCGGAGGGTCCGTCTGGTCCATCTTTATGGGGTGAGTTTCAGGAAGTGACGCCAGCCGATGTGGTGGATGTCCTGGGGTCTGTGAGGGCCACGTGTTGTCAACTAGATCCATGCCCGTCCTGGTTAATAAAAGCTTCCGGGGAGACGTTGGGGACGGTGCTGGCGAGGGTGGTGAATGCGTCCCTTCGGCAGGGGAGGTTGTCGCCTTGCTTAAAAGAGGCTGTGGTGCGCCCCCTGCTGAAAAAACCATCGTTGGACGTGGACGCGCTCGCCAGCTACCGACCTGTCTCTAACCTTCCCTTTTTAGGGAAGGTTATTGAGCGGGCAGTGGCGCTCCAGCTCCAGGGTCATCTAGATAATATCGGGCTCCTTGACCCGTTTCAATCTGGGTTCCGCCCCGGCTATGGCACCGAGACGGCGTTGGTGGCCTTGGTGGACGACCTCCGCCGGGAGATGGATGCGGGATGTTCGACATTTCTCATCCTGCTCGATCTCTCGGCCGCTTTTGACACCGTGGACCATGGGCTGCTGTTGAGACGACTGCGTGACCGGGGGGGTCTGGACGGAACTGTTCTTGAATGGTTCCGTTCATTCCTCTCGGGGAGGAGCCAACGGGTGGTGTTGGGGGAAGAAACATCGAGCCCCCGCGCCTTACCGTGTGGCGTTCCGCAGGGATCGATCTTGTCTCCATTATTATTTAACATCTATATGCAGCCCTTGGGGGAGGTCGTGAGAGGGTTCGGGGTGCGATGTCACCAGTATGCTGATGATACTCAGCTGTACCTCTCGTTTTCTACCGACCCAGACCCTGCTGTCTCGGTGCTATCCCAATGTTTGGAGGCCGTGGCGGATTGGATGCGACAGAGCAGACTGAAACTCAACCCAGATAAGACGGAGGTAATGGTGGTGGGGAGGGCGAAGGGGGTGGTGGCCCCCCTGATTGGGGGGGTTTGCCCCCCTGTAGCTCAGCAGGTCCGGAGTCTGGGGGTCATTTTGGACGCAGGCCTGCGGCTGGAGCAGCAGGTGGAGGCAGCCGCGAAGGCTGCCTTCCGCCAGCTTTATCTGGTACGTAGGCTGCGTCCGTATGTCTCTGGCCCGGACCTGGCCTCCCTCATCCATGCCTTCGTCACCTCGCGACTCGACTACTGTAACGCGCTCTACGTGGGGCTTCCCTTGTTCCTGGCCCGGAGGCTGCAGCTGGTGCAGAATGCGGCGGCCCGTCTTCTTACGGGGACGGGTCGCCGGGAGCACATTACACCGGTGCTCCGAGCGCTGCACTGGCTGCCGATAGTGTGCCGGGCCAGGTTCAAGGTCCTAGTAATGATCTATAAAGCCCTATACGGCCTTGGCCCCTCTTACCTTAGGGACCGCCTCGCCCTTCGCGCCCCGGAACGACTCCTGCGGTCTGCCGGGGGTGCCCTCCTGGAGGTCCCCCGTGTTAAGCGGGGGGCCACGATGGAGCGGGCATTCTCGGTGGTAGGGCCGCGGCTGTGGAACTCCCTTCCGGAGGAAGCTCGCCTGGCCCCAAGCCTTTTGACTTTTCGGCGGAACTGTAAGACCTGGCTGTTTGCCCAGGCCTTTGGGAGGGAGGGGGGGTGATTTTTAATCCCCCACCTGTATATTTATTTTTTATATACCACCAGCTTTATTGATATGTTTTATGGTTGTATTTTAAATGTTTTTAAATGTTTTTTTTATTGTTGTTAACCGCCCCGAGCTGCTGTGCAGGATGGGGCGGTATAGAAATCTAATAAATGAAATGAAATGAAATGAAATATTGTCTAAGAGATCATGAGTCATGAGGTCCCTTAATGGTAGGGACATTCCTCCCAGCTTGCAGAATTATGTAATAGGCCATTAACTTAGACAATGCAAGTCTGGTTAGTTTTATCACAAATCACTAATCTGGCTGCCTGGGGGAGCAAAGGCCTCATTTGATGAATGAATGAGGATTCCTACCTTTGCAAATTGGAAGCCATGCCTACAAGAATTTGCATTATAATGAGGTATTTTATAATAGAGCTGACCCAAATATTAATTACAAATACCAAATTCAATTAATCTAGCATATGTGAATTTGTTTTTGAGAAGAGAATCAAGAATGGTATTTCTTTGTGCATTCACACTGCTTCTTTAATATTCATTTGTGCCTTGATGGCTTATCTACAGGTTCTAAGCCCTTCTGTTTTTAACTACCAGAAGGAAAGACCAAAAGCCTAGAGAAGAAAAAGCCAAAAGGTCTTAAGCATCCCTAATACAGTATTCTAGTAAGAAGTCACCATGTATTTGTTTTGCCATACAGCAAATAAAATTGAAATATGAACATCCTGATTATTACAATACCTTGCTTTATTGGACGGCAGACATTTCAGCTCTCTGCCTACCTTCAAATCCCTCTTAGAACCTACCTCCTCTGTTAGGCCTACCCTGTATCTTCACTCCCACAGACTGCTCATTTATGCTTTGCCTTATACTGTGTCATCTTTCAGGATCCCCCTCCTCCCTTGCAACTAAGCTCAGCATGTGCTCCTGCAAATTCTCAGCTTCATTAACATATTCCTATCCCTCCCTATGTTCTCCTACCCTTCTCTTCCCTCCCCTTGTCCACTCTAAATTGTAAGCCCATTGTGGCAAGGACATGTCTCTGTAATCACAACACAGGTAGGCACATTGTTGGTGCTAATAATAACAATTATTAATAATTACCAATTTTCTCAGGGGGAGCAAAGACCACAGCGCTGCTCAAGAAGGGTAAAAATAGATGGACAATAGCCTGCAGGAGTCCTGCATTCAGTCTGGGAAGCCCTCACTCATGGGGCTTCGCACTGCAAACCCAATAGGCAGGCAGACGCTGGACTCCACCCACCACCACCTCTTCCTCATTACTCACAGCCACGGGAGATTCTGGGTCCAGGAAGCTCCCCCTGCTGTTTGCTTCCAGGAGTTTTGTGGGGTTTTCCCACCTTTTAGAGTGTGAATTTTGAGCACGACAAAGTGAAACTAAACTGTAGAAGTCCCTGGGAGAGCAAGAGTGATAAGCATGCTCACTGCTCCCACTGCTAGACCACTCAGGGTGCTTTGCCTGCACGGCAGCTGTGCACACCCTCATTGATGAGGATGGACACATGGGCGAACATTGGCTCAGAATGGTTCACATGGCGGGTCCACTATGCCCCAGGACACTGCTGTGAGTGGGGGTTCCATGGTGCATAGGAGTGTGCATCTTGTAACCACCTAATAAATGGGCAGCAAACACATGTTGAACACCCTCCTAGTGTGGGCTATCATCTCATTTATAAACACCTGAACTATCTATCTAACAAGTAGTATCTTGTGTAAGATAGGTACTACTAACAAGTAGTACATGGAGGAAAGCCTGAAGTCTCTCCAGATATTTTACATTATCCCTGTTCCATTACGCTCTGTACAGCCTGCTAGGAGGCTGCAAAGGCACTCCAGGGAAAATAGAGGGGAGGGGGAGAGGAAGAGAGTAGTCAGGAGACACAACTGGGATCCCCACTGGCTAACTGGCATGGGAGCACATCAGGCAGCAGTGTGATGAACGCAGAGAACACCTGGGATAGGTTTTTCTTCAATGCTGCCAGCAACTTGGCAGTGCCTGCCAATAAAAGGGGCTGGTGGGAGGGCACTGGGCAGCCTTTAGACCCCCTGAGAGAGCCTGCAGGGATCACTCCTGCTGCTAGTTCTGTGTGTGATCACTGAATGCCTAGAAGAAATTCCTCTGCTGTGCCCACCTGCTGCCATTCTGTCTCTCTCACCTTTATAGTACTCTGTAAACCCTGCTGCCAGTCTGTCTCCCTTATATCCTGTCACCCTGTGGCACTCTCTGCAAATTGACACCCTCTTACAACTGGGTACTGCCAATTGTCCAGTGCCCACCTGCCATTATCGCTCTACCACATATAGCACCCATCCACTCTGGGGCACTTACTGCAAGTTGAAGCCCTGTCATCCTTAGGGTGCCAATGCATGTGCCTGCTCATTCAATGCCCACCTGCCTACTGCCTGCCTGTCTGTCTCTCTCTTATGTTCCGCTAGCCAGGGACACTTGCTGCAAGTTGATACTCTGTCATTCTTGGGGTGCTAGTGTCACTGCCTGCTACTCCACTGCACACCTGCTGCCTTTCAGTCTCTCTCTCATATTCCGCCACCCTGGGTCACTCTTTGCAAGTTGAAACCCTGTCGTACTTGACATACCAATGCCTCAACCTGCTGTTCCTCTGCCCACCCAATGTCTGCAAGTGCCTGCTGTTCCTCTGCCTGCCCTATGCCTGCCAGTGCCTGCTTCTGCTGCTGTGGCCACCTGATTCCTGCTGCAAGTATTCCTCTCTTATATTCTTCCCCCCTGGGGGACTCTATGCAAATTGAAGCCCTGTCATACTTGGCGTGCCAATGCCACTGCCTGCTGCTCCTCTGCCCACCTACTACCTGCACGTAGGGCTGATCCCAAGCCCCATGGAGCCTGTGTGCAGTCGTGCATATGAGGTGCCACAGAAAAACTGCATTAACCTCCATTGTGGGCACATTTTGCTGTGCAGAAACCATGTACATGCGCACACAAGGGATCTACGGGGCTTGATATTGACCCTATTGCCTGATGCTGCTATGCCCATCCACTGCCTGCAAGTCTGTCTGTCTGTCTCTCATATTCTGACCACTTGTGCCTCTCTCTGTGAGTTGACACCGGGTATTTTCAGACGTTACGAGATCACAGTGAACCACAGTGAATACCCACCTGTGGTTACTGTGGCTCGAACGTCTGTTTGGTGGCCGCCAGATGTTCGGCACGGTCAATACCCGCATGGGGTCAATTTGAACCACGCTTCCCGGGCTAGCCGGGGGAATGTCCCGGGAAGCGTGGTCAAAAAGATCCCAAGCGGGGACCAAAAAAAAGTAACGTCTGGCCGGTTGCCACGGCCTGGGATCCCTGGCGGGATCCCGGGCCATGGCACATCCGGCCCGATGCGGCGGCTGCAGTGGCCCCGCCGTCCACCCATCTCCCTGGAGGGCGGGCGGCGGGGTGCATGGAGGGGACGGGGCCGTGCGGCCACACGTTGCGCCGTGCGTACCCGCCCCCTCCCAGATTCCCCACCGGGATTCCCCCCGGCACGTCTGATATGGCATGACAGGGTGACCCCGGCGGGGAATGAAAGGGTTGTTTTCGGTACGGGCCCAAGCGGCCCCTAACGTCTGAAAACACCCACCCTGTTATATCTGGGGTGCTGGCAACTGTCCAGTGCCCATCTGCCATTATCTCTCTACTGCATGTGGCACCCGACCACTCTGTGGCACTCTCTGAAAGTTGAAGCCCTGTTGTACTTTGTGTGCTTCCTGTGCCTGCTGATTCAGTGCTCGCCCGATGCCTGCTAGTGCCTGCTGCTCCTGTGACCACCTGCTGCCTGCCAGTGCCTGCTACTGCTGCTGTTGTGCCTACCCGCTGCCTGATGGTCTGTCTTTCTCTCATACTCTGCCCACCTGTGGCACTCTCTACAAGCATGGGGATGGGAAAGGGTCAGACAAAATAAAAACGCTAGTTAAACCAATGCAAGACCTGCAATGTGATGTCCATTAAAAATAATGGGAAATGAATTTAATTACTAAACCAAGTTAAATTTCAAATGAAACAAATACATAACTAGATTTTTAAAAAACAAAAAGCAATCCAAAATGAAAATGAAGGTGGTCCCTTCTACATACACCTACAAGGGAGCTCCCAAGGGGAAAACAAAAACCTACTATGGCAGCAGGTTGTAAAAGAGACCCTGTTTGGGAGTATTTTCAAGAAATCCCTGTACCTCTGGGTAAAAACAGGCATGTGAGCAAAATGTAAATAGTGCAATAAAGAGAAGCACGGCCTGGTTGTCCAAATGAAACAACATTGTCGCTGCAACCTGGAAGGAGACAAGAACACAGTCTTGGATTTTAATGGTCACACTCTTTATTGCCAATTTACAATTTCCATTGGGCAGGGGGCCACCCTGCCTTAAGCAAAACTAGATTCAGTTAAACTGACAATTAACATAACATTCCAGGGGGCAGCCTGAGACACTGCAGGTGTCAACCCCCAATTTATTACCTAACCTAGGTGCATTTCTGTCTCCACCCGCCATCTGAAGCCCATGGGTGGGAGAGGTGCTGGCTTGTCCCCAAATTGGGGCCTGGGTATCAGAAGGATATGGGAGCCCCGGTGCCACATTGAAGCTTGGTTGTGCAACACCTGTGCTCTGGAAAACTGCCCCACGCCAGCCGCATCCAGTGTAACATCTTCCCATTTCTTAAGGAGATGTCTTCTATGAACTAATTCCTACTTTAACTTATGCTAACTGCTGACTGGATCCCCACCAGATTGCAACAATGTTAATACCACCTGAGCAACACCCAACTATAGCCAATAGACTCTAATTACACTGTAAGGAAGGGGATTTCCTGGCCCAATAACGAAACACTGCAAAAATTCCTTACTGAGCCAAAAACGTCAACCAGCATCATGCCCACAGTGTTCGGTCAGAGGTGGGCGGGTGATTGCTTCCTCCTTGTTCCCCACCGCATGAATTGCATCAGGGAACCTACTCTTTCCTTCTGGAATGACCTGGTGCTCTCCTCTCCCACCAAATCCCGATGGCGCTGCAGCTGCAAGCATGCTCAGGGTACCAAGAGGCTGCATAAGCCTCCTGCAAATGGTCGCTCTCCCACCTTGCTCCCTCCTTCAATTGGGAGTGAACAAAGACCCTCTCCCTCAATTATGGTGGCCTTGGAGGGTAAGGGAAATTATGAAAAGTGCTCCTGCTCCTCTTCAGAAGGCAACTACTTTGAAGATGATGACCTGTTGAACATATACTTTCAGGATCTACTTTCAGAGCCTTGTATTTCTGAAGCTGTTTAAATCTGGAAAGAACTGAGAGAGACATTGAAAAAAGAAATATCCAATGACAAAGTTAAATTACAGGCAGTAACAAATGAATGAGCCAAGCACTAACTCCAGGATGGGGGAGGGATAAAGATTACTTTTAAAAATATGATGCATAGCCCAGACATATTTGTACATTTCTCATGTTGCCCTGGCTGAAATAATCTATTTAGCTATTTTAGTTGTTATGAATTATTATTTTTTATTATTGTTGTTGTTGTTATTGTTATTGCTATTGTTATTGTTATAAACATTTATGTGTGTACAGCGCCGTGTGCCTGGCGCTGTACAGAACATAGAAATAGACGCGGTTCCTGCCTGTGACTTACAATCTAAAAGACAAGGAGGGGGAGACAGGGAGAAGGGACAGTGGGAGAGACATACGCTAGTTTTGTCTCAATGTTTTTTGTTGTGGTGGTTTTTTTAATTCCCAACTACCATCCTAATACAGTTTGGCACATAGGCCAAAAAGATCCATGATTAATATAGGCCCTGACCCTGATCTGCTGAAGTCAGTTCTGTTTTTTTTCATTGAATTCACAAGTATCCACATAATGAGTTCTGGTTAAAAAAAAATAATCAAATTATCATTCCGTTTTTTGATGTAGCTGTAAAATTAATGTTGAACTATCCAACTAAATCATTTCTTTAAAATGTATAATGTGTATCTTCCAAGACTAAAACCTCAGATCTATCTTTTAGTTGTGACTAACATGTTGAAATGGTTGTATCAAACAATGAGAAGGCACCTTTTAATTTAATAAAAAATTAGAAACGTTTATCAAAATCAATGATTAAATCAAGACTTTCCAGTGATTTAAACCACTGATTTAAAACCATTTTAATTAAATCAAATCCACCCCAGTTAAAAATTCAGTTTTTGCCTTCTTAAGCCTTCAAACTGCTGACAGATATCAGGGAATGGCCTTTACAGCAAAGCGAGTGCTGCTGCTTTGCATACAGGGGAGTATATAGTAGGTTACACTAGCAGGCACAAACTAATATGAGACCATCTTCTTTGACCCACAGATATTCACTCTGGCCTCAGAATATTTGCTTTTGACCAAGAATATTTGGTGAATATTCAACTGTGTATTCATAAATAAGAATAATATTCAAGAATATGAAATAACATATTCATTTCAGCTCTCCTTTTAAGAAATTTGAGGTTTACCTGTTCACATGGTGAACAGCTGGTTTATTCAGGGAACTGGGTCTTTTTAATGGCTGGAAATTTGTCATCTAACCAGGCACAGGCCTCAGGTGTGATCCTGGGAGGTAGGAAAGAACACTCCTAATGCTAGAATGCAGTCTACAGCTGGAGTCTCCTACTGGAGAACTAATTGCCCTTGGACTCTCCAGTTGTTTCCATTTTTGTTTCTTTATTTTTGACTGGATGAGGAGGAGGTTGGAGGAAGAAGGAATTTTTGAAACCCAGTCCTGTTCAGTCAGTTGACCTAACTGGTATTGTGGTATTTTTCCCTGTTGCCAACAAAAAGCACATGCAGACTGCCAGGTTTTATTGAGTCCTAAGTACTCCACCAGTGTAAGCACAACTCATTTCAAGGGGGGCATGTGCCAGCAAAGGATTTTGTAGACTGGGCTGCCTCCTGTGTTTTTCAAAGCACTTTGTCTCTGACACAAGCCCAATTGAGGGGGACTGGGCTGCTAACCCCTTTCAGGGTCAGGCTACCCTTCCTATGGCTCTGGTGGCAAGGAGCATAGCTTTCCTATTGCTCTCCAGGAGGGCTTGTTGCTGGCAAGCATACAGGCTCCTCTAGTAGATGCCCATAAAATCCCTCTCACCCCTCCAGTCTGCAGGAACTGACAATCCCACTCCACTCCGTATAGTTACCTATGGAGGAGGAACCTGTGGCTGCTGCTTGAGAGATGATACCACTACCACCAGAACCAAGATAACTCACGTACTCCAAAAGCCTGCCCATCCCCCCCTGGAGCCCCTGCCTAGAGCTTAGTATGGGGGCTGGAGAAAAGGGTGTGCAATTTGTTTAGTTTTGTTTAGTTACTAAAACAAATGGATCCCCATTCACTTTAGTAACTAAGGCCATGAAAAGGAATGAATAAGAAAATAACATTTGTTTGCTTTCATTTGTTTTCATTTTTGTATGAAAATACTTTTTAAAAAATTATTACAAAATCACTGCACATGCACAAAATGGCCACTGGACCATTTCAATTAAAACTCATTTTAAAATAACATTTCAATTAAATATAATTTTAAAATAAAAATATCGCTGTGCACGCACAATGGCCACCATACTGGGAGAGGGCAGCCAGTCTGCACATGCACAGTGGTTGTTTTGCGCAAGCCTTTTCCTTTTCCAAAATGGCAGTGATTCTGCCACCGCCATTTGGGGAAAGGGCGGGCATGCACAAAATGGTCCAGTGGCCATTTTGCACATGGACAGTGATTTGTTATTTACTTTAAAATAATTTTAAAACAAAAAAAATTACAAAAATAATTTATTTTTATTTATTTATTTATATTTATTGGCCACCCCCCATGTCCACGGCATCCCAGGGCGGCTCACAACAAATAAAACAACAATAAAACACATAAAAACATCATCAAATATAAATGATTTTTTTAAAAAAAAACAAAACACCTCAACCCCCCCCCCAGCCACCGAGAATGCCCTCTCCATTGTGGCCCCCCATTTAACACGGGGGACCTCCAGGAAGGCACCCCCGGCAGACCGCAGGGATCGCCCTGCGGTCATTGTTTTCAATGAAAACAAATGGGTTTTCATTGAAAAACCCAAAATGGATGGTTTTCATCCAACAAAAACAAAAAATAAATGGTGTGCCTTCTGCACACTTCTACTGGAGAAGGCCTTTAGGGGCAAAGGGATGTATCTTCATCTGGGCCTAGGTTGCCACGTTGAAGGTTTTTACCCGGGACACAAGGCAATCGTAAAAGGAGAAAAACTTAGCCAGTTGTTCAGAGGTTGGGATATCCCCCTGTGTGCGCCCACATGCATACATCACTGAAGCACCTCCACATGGATGCTGTTGGGTTGCCCACAATGGCCAGACCACCATTCCCAATGGAGCTTCTTCCTGTACTGGCCACTGGAGCCACCTCCTACCCCCCAAATGGGACACTGCAGCCACTGTCCCCTCGCCCCCCAGCACACATTCACACCTCCACAGTAAGAGCCAACCCTTGCCCCATCATTGTGTGTAAGAGAGTGAAAGTGTATGGGAAGGGTGTTTTAAAATTAGATGCAATATGCATGGCCACCCATCAACCACCCACCCAACTGTTCATGTGGATGTGTGCTCCCATGACCCATGCAGAACCCACTCATGGCCACTCACAGGGCACCAGAGAAAAAGTCAGAGTTCCCCATGTGGAGGAAGGCAAAACAGTGCATGGGGACAGGTGCCCATGCACCCCTGGACCATTTGAACTGGGGCTCCAGCCCATGCCAGCGGACTGGTATCTGGTATGTGGCCCTGCTGCCTTCCCATCTCACCCCCAGCCCTACTGGGAGCTCTTAAAGGGGTAATGGCTGTCCACATGAGTTGTGGTCAGTGGTGGTGGGAGTATGTGGAAGCTGCCTGAGTTATTTATTAGTATTATTATTTTTATTATTATTATTATTATTGTTAATTAGATTTTTACCCCGCTCCTCCTAAAAACAGCTCGGGGCGGCTTACAGCAGTAAAAACAATACATGTAAAATATATCTAAAAACAATTAAAACATATCAAATACAATTCAAAGTATTAAAACAGGGCCCAGGAACACAATAAAACAATAAATAGGGTAGGGGAGATAAAGCCCTCTAACCCCCCCTCCCCCCCTCCCCAAAGGCCTGGGCGAACAGCCAGGTTTTACAACTTCATCGGAATGTCAAAAGGCTTGGGGCCAGGCGAGCTTCCTCTGGGAGGGAGTTCCAAAGGCGCGACCCAGTCACCGAGAATGCCCTCTCCATTGTGGACCCCCGCTTAACACGAGGGACCTCCAAGAAGGCACCCCCGGAAGACCGAAGGAGCTGCTCTGGGGCGCGGAGGGCAAGGCGGTCCCTGAGGTACGAGGGGCCCAGACCGTGAAGGACCTTATAGATCAACACCAAAACCTTGAACCTAACTCAGTACGCTATTGAAAACCAGTGCAGAGTCCGGAGCACAGAGTCCGATGCTATCTAGATGCACCTGGAGCTGGATCGCCACCACCCGCTCAATAACCTTCCCTAAAAAGGGAAGGTTAGAGACAGGTTGGTAACTGGCGAGCGCATCCATGTCCAGGGATGGTTTCTTCAGCAGGGGGTGCACCACAGCCTCCTTGAGGCTGGGCAACAACCTCCCCTGCTGCAAGGACGCGTTCACTACCCTCGCCAGCACCGTACCCAACGTCTCCCTGGAGGTTTTCATCAACCAGGACAGGCATGGATCAAGTTTTCAACAGGTGGCCCTCACAGACCCCAGGGCATCCGGTGCATCGGCCAGCATCACTTCCTGAAACTCCCCCCACAAAGCTGGACCAGACGGGGCCTCCATCACCTCGCGCTCTCCCCCTACTGCCCCTAATCCAGCGTCAAAGTTGCTCTGAATCTGAGAGATCTTGTCTGCGAAGTAGTTGACAAACTCCTCACAGTGGGCCTGGGACAAGTCCCTGTCCAGGTGGAGGGAGGCCGGACTGACCAGCCCCCGCACCACCCGAAACAGCTCTGCCGGGCGTGACTTCGCAGTTGCTGCAGTGGCCACCTAGGGAGCCATCCATTAAACTCCATCCCCACTCACTCCATGTGCATGGGTGCTCCATAGCTTTACCACTCAGCAGACACGGCCCCCCACCCACCTAGACTTGCTCACTTAAAAACACCCAAAGTGTGTGGAGGCAGGGAGGATGAACTGAGGGAAAACTCAGGGTAGTGGGGAAAGCTGCAGTGGATACTGCCCAGCTAAGAGGACAGACTCAGGGCAAAGGGAATATATACTACTCAGATGGAGAATAAACTCAGGGAAGGTGTATTGTGTAAAGTTTATATATATGAATACTCAGCATGTCAGTATAAATAAAGCACTCTGAAAAGGAAAGAGAGTGGTTGGACTTGGATCTTGGGATGGATCCTGTGAAGACATGCCCACGCAGAGACAGTCCCCATAAAAGATACATATATATCAGTCCACAGAGGCAGTGGAATTTGTCTGACCTGACCAGTAGAGGCAGCGGTGCTCAGTTCAGTGAGAGCCAGCACAGCTTAGAAGATAAGGGGTGATTTCAGACGTTATGCATTCCGGAGTCATCACAGTGGATTCCCAGTGGTGGTGAACCGAACAACCACGCCCCCATGGTCAATAAAACCCCCGAACAGACTTGACGGGAGCAGGACCATGGCAGGAAATCGGGCCGCCACATCACGGCCCGGGGCAGCGCAACAGACGTGATGCCAATACACGGCCATGGACAAAACACCCAGAAGAAGCCGGGGAGGGGCGGAACACAAACATGGCCGCCTGAGGGCAAACAAAGCCAAAAGGGACACAAGGGAACCCCCACACAAGGGAAATGGGAAGGGAGGGGGGAAAGAGATAAGAGCCGCCCAGGTACCACACACAACAGGCACACAGACAGCGAGGGCACAGTGGAACGCACAGCACACACACACATGCCCGGGCGCGCACACACACGCATGGGAAAGGGAGGGAGGGAGGGAGACACAGTGGGACAGACACCACACAAGGCACAACGGGCAAGGGGGGGAGGGGAGCGAGGGACAGGGAAGAGGAGGGGAAATAGCACAGGGGCACAGCGGGACACAGGCAATGACAACGGCAACCAGAACCCCCAATACAGAACAGCCCACACAGGCACCCCCACAGCAACACAGGCAGTCCCAGAACGGGGGGCCCCAGGCACTCCAGGCACAGGCACAGCGGGAGCACACACAAAACAGGGAGCGGGCCGGGAACAGTCCAGGAGGCACACTCAGAACACAAGCGCCGGCGAGGGGGCGATGGAGGGGAGACAGGAGGTCCAGGGCAGTGCAGCAGGTCCAAAGTCACACAACACACACCCCCGGGAAGAAGCCAGGGGGGCCAGTCCAGGGGCCCCAGAAATCTGAGATCACATGGGCACCCAAGAGGGTGGGGCCCAGGGCACAGAAGGAGGCACAGGAGAACGAGGATGGTCAGCAGCACCCTGGGGAGCCGGGGAGGGGGGGTAAGGGCGCCGGAGGCGGACAATGGAGACGGCGGCCACAAACGGGAACGCCGGGAGCAGAGGCAGATGGGGGGGCCCAGAGGGGGCTCAGAGCCACAGGCAGGGGCAGTGACACCCCAGGAAGCAGGCAGCACCGCAGCACGGCCAAGACAGCAAGAAGGGAGCAGACAGCGGGCCATGGCAGCAAGGCGGAGCCATGAGTCCGCATGCGGGCCAGGAACAGGGGTCCTGGAGGCACAGGGGGACTCTCAGCCAACTGCTGGGGGCCATAAAGGGCCCAGGGGCCAGGGGCCCTGCCTGGTTAATGAGGTGGGGCCAATGAAGCATGCCCCGGCAGTACCCCTTCACGGACATGTGGTGGGCGATCAAGTAGTAAGCCTCGAAGGGATCCTGCATGGAGAGACCCAGCTGCACATCATAACGGGACCACACACCGGACAGCTCCACTGCGGTAGGCTCAGGCATGCAGCAGTCAACAGCAGGGGGCCACAGAAGATGACCCAGCTCCAACAGCCGGTGATACACTGCCCCACAGGAGAGCTGGTACCCACGGGCCCCATGAACACAGCCAAAGTAGGACATGGCCAAGGCAGAGCCCCCTTCCACCAGACAGACCATGTAGGCAGCCAGGCTTCACACAGACAGGGTGGACATAGTCTCTGCCACAGACCAAGCCACATGTGAGTACCTCATCTCTGGAATGCGCCCATTGGGAAAGGGAACCAGCCCCAACATCTCAGCATGGAGCCAGAAATCCTGGGCGCTCGCCTCATAGTCGAAGTAATGAAGGCCAGAGCTCAGGCTCGCATAAGCACCTGACAGGCTGTCCGGGCAGCTCAGCAGCAATTGCACCACCGGGATATGCCCCGCCTATATCACAGCCGCCAGAGGCCCCCCTGGGCCTACCTCACCATGGAGAGGGACAGGTTGGGTGCATGCAGGATGCTCCTTGCACTCTGTGCCGAGTGGTACCGTGCCCACACCGATCAGCTGCACATCCAGACCGCTGAGGTGCACCTGGGCACCTGCCTATGGGTTACCATGGCCGGGAGCGCTGCAAGGGCTCTCAGGACTCACCAAGCCCGCAGGATCTCCCTGGCCCAGCTCCGGGTGCAGCGGGTGTCTGGGGTGGACTTACAGGTCGTGAGCTGCAGTGAGACCCAGGACCTGAGGGGCCCCCCTGGCTGGCGGGGACCGGGAGGCAGATGCGGGGCCCCTGCTGGCATGGAGGTGGCTGGGGTGGTTGAGGAGGCGGTGAGGGCACCGAGGGGTCCAGCACGGTGCCCTGGGAAGGCAGGGTGCCTGGCAGGGCAGCTGCCATGACATAGGCACACATAGTACCCGTGTGCAGGAGCAGGGAGGTCCCAATGTCATGGGACCTGTCCATCTTGNGACACATTCAGTGGCCAAACAAATTACTGCAAGCTTCTAGTTTTACAGGACCAATTGGTAGTGGCTTCGAGGTGGGCATAGGGGGCGGCCCTGAGGCAGGCATAAGCAACATAATTGGGACTTCTGAGATAGCATCCCAGCAGTCAGGAAACATAGTTTAAACACATCCAGGCTGGCCAGTTATCATCACAATCACATCCTGCAGCACTGAGACAGAGAACATAAGATAATTTCTATTGACTCTTTCCTAAACAGATGCGTCTGACTTCCCAGAAACAAGTGGGGGAGATATGTTGGGATGGTTCCAGCATAGAATGAGGATATTTGGATGACATTTCTGTTGGCCAATTCGCACCACAAACCAATCTTATACCACAGTGACATAAGAGAATCCCAGGCATAGGCCCCTTCTCTACATATGTTTTACAGGCATATAAAATTGGGACCCTTTATAAAATATTTCTGATATTTGGCAGAGGTGATCATGAAAGTGTAATATATATCCCTGCCAAATTCCATGTACACTGATTTGACGACAAAGTTGTTAGTGTCAGACATGCATTTATAAGTTAATTACTTATACCACCAAGACCCTTTTTCCAATACTTCTGAAATTTGGCAAGGTTAGTTAATATGGGAAGGGGTATAAACTGGACAAGTTTCACCTACATTAGATGTGAGGCAAAGAAGTTATAGCTAATAATGTATATGTAGAATATTGCAAAATACAATAATTCAACTGCTTCTAAAACTGGATTCCTTTATCCAATCGTTTTGAAATTTGGTACACATAATGCTTTCTATTGGAGGTATAGGAAACCCAAGGCTCAGCCACATATAATAAAAAACAAAGATGTTACAGCCAATAATGTGTTTCCCATTGAAACCAATGGAAATTCAATTTTGAACTCACCGAATACATCCGAACTGAACGTTCAAATTTGAGTTCGGTTTGCACATTTGGTTTGGTCAACCAAACTATTCGAGTTCAGTCCAAACTCCGAACTTCCAAACCGCGTTCGCCCATTCCTACTTGAAGCAGAGCTGCTGTTCATCTGCTTGGCGGGCCCATGATGCAGCTCTGCTTTGGCAGACCATTGTCCCTGGAAACACCATAGAGTTACAGGTGGAAGCCTAGAGCATCAGGCAATCCACCTGCAACTCTATGGTGCTGGGGGGGCAGTGTATGTGAAGACCATGGGCCTGGAAAAGCTGCGGGGGTAGGAAGCCTCTAAACTTGTCTGTTTACACCCACAGTCATTAAAAAAAAAAGGAAAATGCCATTATGAGCTGCATTTATAGGTGTGTCATATTCAAGGCGTGGGAGGTGGTGGTACCACTTTACTCGGTGCTGGGGAGACCACACCTGGAGTATTGTATACAGTTTGGAGCGCCACATGTCAAAAAAGATGTTGGAAAACTGGAGAAGATTCAGAGGAGAGCAATTAGAATGAGAAAGGGGCTGGAAAACAAGCCATGGGAGGAAAGACTGAAATAATTTAGTATGTTCAGCCTGAAGAAAAGAAGACTGAGGGAAGCCATGATAGCAGTTTTCAGACACATAAAATTATGCCACGAAAATGATGGTGAACATTTGTTCTCTACTCTCAGAGAAGGCAGAACAAGAGTGAAAGGCTTAAACTGCAGCAATGTAGGGTGATTTCAGACGTTACGGGTGCCCGATTCACCACAGTGGATTCCCAGCAGTGGCAAATCGGCTAACCACCCCCCGTGAGCAAGAGAGTCCCCAAACAGACGTGATGTGAGTGGGACCATGGCAGGGAATCGGGCCGGCAGACCACGGCCCAGGGCAGCGCAACAGACGTTATGCCAATCCCAGGCCGTGCCGTGGTCAAAGCACCCGGAAGGCGTCGGGGCAGCTCATCCCAGCGGCTGCTGTGTGCCCTTTAAATCTCCCTCCCCAGCCTGTGTTGTTTCTCGTTGCCTGGCAGTGACGCTGCATGCTTTGTCCCCAGCTGGGAATCATGTTGCTTGATTCCAGCCAGTGGTTGCCGTCCAGATGTTACTTTTTTTTGTTTCCTGCTGGGAATCTCTTTGACCACGCTTTTGGAGATGGTCCAGGCTGGTGGTCCGGAAGCGTGGTTATTTTTGACCCCATGTGAGTATTGACTGTGGTGAACATCTGGCGCACCCGAAACAGACGTTCAGGGTGGTTTGGCCCCACTGCGGGATTGACCGTGGTTCACTGTGGTTGACTGTGATCTCGTAACGTCTGAAAATACCCGTAGATTTCAGCTAGACATTAGGGGAAATGTCCTCATTGTAAAAAACTGTTGGGCAATGGAATAAGTTGTGGCATCTCCTTCTTTGGATGTTTTCAGATGCCTGTCCAGACAAGCATCTGTCTGTGACGCTACAGGGAGAGGATATCCTAGCTTGGACTGGAGCAGGGGGTTGGACTAGAGGACACTTAAGCTCCCTCCCAAACCTTAAAATTATATTATTATATTATTATTCTTCCCTAGTGTTAGTGACCTGGAAACTCAGGCCACTTTCAGACATACCCCTCCTCCCCCCCCATGCATATATTTGGGTTGTGGGGGGAAATGTGCAGCCCAAATATGCATGGGGATTGGCCTGTTTAAAAGGCTCCCCTGTGCAGCTTTGCCGGCAGCAGCAAAGCCGTGTGGGATGCAGAGCTTGATTTCCTGCCGGTAAAGCCACATGGGGGGGGGAGGGCTTTCGGACTGACTGATCCCCACGCATATTTGGACTGCACATTCCCCCACACCCCCACACCCCAAATATGCATGGGAGGGGGCATGTCTGAAAGTGTCCTCAGTCTCAGTAAAGTGCCTGCATAGATTAAGTGAACTAACTGCTATAGGGGAACTGAATGCCACATTCTAAAACTGTGGGTTACACTTACAGTGGAATCCAGATAACTCGAACTTGCATAATGCAGAGTCCTGCTTATCTTAAATTCCTCTTTCTACCAGGCTGGAGGTCAATATAATGCGATGCACTGTGAAATGGATATCTCAAATTTTCATACTGAAAATTCTGGATATCATGACGCAGACTCTGGCCAGAGAAACCCACCCTAATAGCTGCCAGGACTGCAGGGCTGTGTTTCATGGAAATACAACCCTGCCACACTGACAGGTGCGGACCGACCTAGCCTTTATGGGTTAAAGGTTCCTCTGGAAAAGGTTAATAGGGAACTGGTAAATTGCTGAAACAGCTGAGGACAGAGAATATCGACATACTTGTTTCTCTCTCAAGGTTGAGAGTGCTGTTCACTGACCATGGCTTTAGATAATCTAGATGTGTATAAGAGACAGGCAAAGGCCCGATCACTTGTCTACTTAAGAACAATAGTGGGATCCCCAAACAGCAGGTGGTTTCTGAGTGCAGATAGCCATCAGTGTGGTGCTTCAGGAATACACCAGGGCTTATACCATTCAGGGCCCTGAAAGTCAGCAGCACAATCTTAAATTCAATCAATCACTCTTCAGGCAACCAATACAGAAAATGTAGGGTGGGCATAATACGACCACGGCTGCCCAAAACAGTAAGTGACCACGCTGCCGCATTTTGAACAAGCTGCAAACAACAGATAAGTATTGCTGGCAGCCTGTAGAAGAGGGAGTTACAAAAATCAGGTCTTGCGGTAAGTAGGGCATAGGCCACTATAGCAAGGTTAGCCTGGGATAAATAAGGTTGTGTCCCTACAGGCTGTTTCATATAGCTAGTTCTTCTTACAATCAAGTGAAAGCCTAGAGGAAATACTGATTCTGTTTCTTTACTGTTCTCTGCTTCTTGAAGAGCTCCCATAGACTTACAAGGATGCTTCCTCCCAGAAGCTACAATGAAGACAATGAGCACACTGGAGATGAGGAGGAGAAAGAAGAAGAAATGGTGAAAGAGGAGGAAGTGGAAAAGGAGGGAGAGTTACAAGACAGGAAGAATAATACAGTGCCTTCCAAAACCATGCTGATACTGCAAACCAATGAACTGGTATGTGTTGCCTCAAACTGCTTGTGTTTTGTGTTGATGTTTCATTTGCTTTGGGTTTTTCTCCTGAAGAAATGGGGAAATGAAGGAGCAAAGCTGAGCTGAATGGATTATTTCTGACAGCGTTATCACTAGCTTATTGTAGCAGAGTCTGGAACTGGAATAGTTGGGAGTGCTCCTAACAGACTATATCCAGGCAGTGTTCTGTATCCTACCCCTGTTCCTTATAATGGGCACCCAGATAATGTGATGGGGCGTGCCTCAGAAATACATCTTTGCTCAGAAACCCTAAACCACAGACCTGCCCTTTGTGCAGATAATTAAGTTGATTCTCCTCCCTCCAAGCCAAGAAACATTTTTGTTCTGAAATGACATTAAAAGATCCATTTTGCCTCCATTTGCAGCAATTTCAAATGAAAATACAATACAAATACAAATGCAATTAATTTTCATCCCCCAAGGCATGGCTATAGTGGGAACTGCCACCTGAGATCTAAGCAACTCCATGGAGTGCGTCTCAAGGTCACAGACTCCCCGCATAAAGGCTCTTCACCACGGTGCAGCACTGGAAATAGCACTGAGCAGATTGCAGAATCTACAGACTCTCTAAGTCCAGGGGACATGCTTCATTTTCTCCACCAACAGTGGAAACCGCTACACTGACTCAGAAAAAGGCAAGGAGCAGAGGTTCTTCTACACACAACATCCCCACCAATTAAATCAGGATGCATTGGGGACAAATCTAAGAACTGGGGAAAGAAAAACAGGATCTGCCATGCCATAAGAAAACTGGTAGGTTATAGAGTACTCCAGTTTTTTTCTTTTAATTATACTATGTGGTTTTATTTATTTGTTTGTTTATATTTCTATGCTGCCCTTCCCGCAGAGGCTCAGGGCACCTTACTATCATAAAAACAGAATTAAAAAGCCATTAAAATCAATTTTAAAAACCCTGATAGCCTATCCACCCCACCCCTACATCTCCCACCCAATCCCATCCCACCGTATCCCTACCTCCTGAATGCCTGACCAAATAAAAAGTTCTTACATCATCATTTCTGGAAAACAAGCAGGTTCAGGCTGACGAAGACCTCCAAGGGAAGGGAGTTCCATAATTATGGGCAGCTACCAAGAATGCCTCTCTCTGCACGCCCTAGTCATAAAAACATCACGGAGAGATGGCACCTGCAAGAGGGCATCCCCAGCTGACCTCGAGGGCCTCAAAGGGACATAAAGGAAGAGGTGGTCCTTCAGATAGTTGACATGGGGAGAGAGGTTTTCATCCTAAAATGGAAAGTCTGGGCTAGAAGAAACAAAATGAGATTTAATACAGGGAAATGAAAAGTACTACACATAGGAATAAATAGAAAGAAGCACAAGTATAAAGCAGGGCATACATTTAAATAAATAAGGTAAATAAAATGGAGGACAACTGCTAGGCAGCAGCACTACAAAGAAGGATCTGGGAGTTATAACGGATCATAAACTAAACATGAGTCAACAACATGGCACTGGGTACGTTTAGATGGATGGCTGCCCTGGTGCTTGCTGCGCCAGCCCACTTCATCTGCAGGCTGGCCAGTCTGTTTAAAAGTGCCCCTCCAGATATGGAAGCAGAGCAGGCACCAAACATCCTGGAGCACCACCTGCAGAGCAGACTGACCGTGACCAAACCCAGGACACCAGCTTGAAGCTAGGGATGTGCAAACAGAACCAGGTTTGGATGTTTGGCCGTTCTATGGTTCGAGTCGAATGTTAAGTTCAGATTTGGTATTCAGTTCAGTCGGGCTCAGTTCAGTCTTTAGTTTGGTGCAATCGGGAATTGAAAATGACATTTGGTTTTTGAAATAAAGGGAAAAAAATGAAAAACATATTTCTGGCTATAACATTTTTGTTTCTTATTCAGTTTTGATGAACTTTGGGGATATTGTACCCCCCGATGAAGGGCACTCTGTGCACCAAAATTCGGAATGATTAGATAAAGGAAACCTATTTCAGAAGCAATTGAATATTGTGATTTTAAGAAAAGCTCCATACACATTCATGGCTACAACTTCTTTATCTTGCATCNCGATCCCTGGGTGGGAAGGTAGGTGATCCCTGGGGTGGGGTGTGTGTTAAACCACCCCCCACCCCAGGGATCACCCTAGTACAACCGAACCTACGTACCTACCTGCTGGTGCGGGCTCTGGGTCACTGCCGGCGGCCCGGAGCCCACACTAGCAGGGACTTCGGGGGAATTTTTCTTTTTTTTAAAGCCAGGCTGGGCAGAGTGGGTGGGGGGGTGTCCCCCCTTCCACCCACGCAGCCTGGACTGGGGAGGGAAAGTGGTGTGTGTGTGTGTGTGTTTTTACATTGCGGCCATTCATTTGAATGGCCACAATGTAAAAAATCTGGTACGGGGGAAATCCGGTAAATTACCTGGATTACCGGGTTTAATCCGATACTGCCGGTACACCAAATACTGGGCAGTATCGGATACCGGAAGATCTGGAAGTCCCACCCCTACTGAATAGCTGTGGTCATATTTGTCACAATTAGGTTAGAATGGAGACAGGTGAAATAAAAAATCAGGTGAAATAACTATAATTGGTTCCTGGTCCTGTCCAACTTAAGGATCCATTTTGCAGAAACTTTCTTTCTTTCTTTCTTTCTTTCTTTCTTTCTTTCTTTCTGTTCCCCTGCGAAACATCAAGGTTACTAAACTGGACAGTTAATTTTTTTATTATTTTTTTCATTTATTATTTATTACATTTTTACCCCGTCCCTCCTAAAACAGCTCGGGGTTGAAGCAGAATCTTCACTCCATCCCCTCAGCCAGTCTTGCAAGGCTCTGGCCTCTACTACATTGTAATTGAATGTCCAGTATGAAAATGTCCACACCATAATGGGCATTTTTAGACACAAATTAAAGTTCCGGATGTTTCAATCTTCTGAGTTTACAAGTCCACAAGTAAGTTTTGGATGCATTTTTCACACACACACTGCCCTGAGACAGTTCCTGGATGCATTCTTCACATAAACACTGCCCTGAGGCAGCCTAAAGTAGCCACAGCTGTAGATGTGACAGGCTGACATGGAAACCAAGTGACCACAGCTGCCTGGAGCAAAGCAGTTTACCAGAAGAACCTTTTGCACACAAAAGTTCTGGGAGAAGTTTCACACAGAAGTTCAAAGATCCGGATGTTTAAGATCTGGATTTAGACACACAGAAAGTTCTGGATGTTAGAGCAAACATCCAGGAGAAATGTTTGTCTGAAAACACCCATTAATGTCTATTGCATTGTTTGTGTATAGAATATAATATGAGTTGTTTCTTCTCTTCTTCAGAGAAGAGGGAAAAATGACCAAGGAAAATCATACCAAGGTGTCTGAGTTCATCTTTGTGGGATTCACAGACCATCCACAACTGAAGGTCATCCTGTTCCTGCTGATCTTAATCATCTATCTTGTCACCTTGGTGGGGAATATTGGGATGATCATGTTGATCAGGATGGACTCCCAACTTCACACCCCCATGTACTTCTTCCTTAGCAACTTGTCATTTGTAGACCTCTGCTACTCCTCTGTTGTCACCCCCAAGTTGTTGTTGGATTTGGTAGAAAGAGAGAAAGCCATTTCTTTGTCTGGATGTGTAGCTCAGATGTGGTTTTTCTGTCTCTTTGTAGCTACTGAGTGTTTCCTCTTGGCTGTAATGGCATATGATCGTTATGTGGCCATCTCTAAGCCACTGCTTTATACAGTCATCATGTCACAGAAGGTCTGTGCCCAGCTGACATCTGTCCCATATTTTTTTGGGCTTATTAATGCCACAACACACACAACCATGACTTTCCACTTAAGCTTCTGTGACTCCAGAGAGATCAATCACTTCTTTTGTGATATCCCTGCAGTCATTGACCTCTCCTGTTCTGACACCCAACTCAATAAGATGGTGCTTTTTTCCTTGTCCTTCATATTTGGCAGTTTGAGTTGTTTTATTGTCATCTTCTCTTACATTTACATCATCATAGCCATTCTGAGGATCCGTTCTGCTGAAAGCAGACACAAAGCTTTCTCCACCTGCTCCTCCCACCTCACAGCCGTTGGCATATTTTTTGGGACTCTCTTCTTTATCTATGTGCGTCCCAGCTCCAGTTTCTCCATAGATGAGGGCAAGATAGTCTCCATGTTCTACACAGTGGTGATCCCTATGCTGAATCCCTTTATCTATAGCATGAGGAACAAGGAGGTGAAAGACAGCCTGAGGAAAGTGATGGGGTAGAAAAGGTTGTCTACAATGCAGCACTCTTTGCTGGATTGCAATGTCCCAAGTCTGATAATGACCAATTTTTTGTAGGACTGTAAAAAATTGCTTATTCTGTATTTACAGGTTGTTGTGGGGTTTTTCTGGATGCACTACCAAATAAATATCCATCCCCACAAGAATGTTTATTCAGCAGTGCAGACAATCCAGCGGCAAACTTACGCCAACCCCGACACATAGCGCACAGCCATAACGCATGCGCTCAGATGTGCGTGTGGTGACACACATGCAGCACAGTCGGGGGGCGGGGGGGAGTGCAACCCCGGCCTATGCGACCCGCCCCACGTGGCTGTGATGCACATGCAGCACCACATGCATGTTCTGGCTGTGCGCTGTGTGCCGGGGTCGGCATAAGCAGGCTGCTGGATTGTCTCCAGTGTGTAAATGCTCCTTTTTTTCCCCTAAAGCCACATTCTGAAAAACAAAGATAAACCAAAGCAACTATTTTGATTGAATTAAATCAAAGGAACTACTTCATTTTGGTAGCACCAGACAAGCAGTCTAAACCGAAGTAGTACTATGTCAATTTCTCCCCAACCTGACACATGATGATCACTGATTCAAGGCCACCATCCTCACATTGGTAAGTGTTCACACAAATAGTTACTTCAAAATACAAACCAAAGAGGAGTATGTATTGATTTTTCAGAAGTACATACTTCTCTTCCTATGCCTAGAGTTTAGTGCTCTGTTCCGGCGAATACTTCAGAAATAAAACAGAAGTAAGGCCCAACTACCTCAAATTAAATGTTCAGAACGTAGCTGACAGAAAGGAGACGTAGCTACACAGTCAGGAAGAGAACCCAGGACTCTTAGTACAGATGCCCCCAAACATAACTATTGACAATGCCTAACAAGGGTCTAGCAAACAGATATTTTTCTAAGTGAGCAACATTGAAAGCTTTTTGCTGTGATTGAATTAAAATGTGGGTTGAAAAATCACACTCAAAGAATTATAATTAAGGGATCAACTTTTAATTGTGAAACGTATTAAGTGGGGTTCGACAGGGATCAGTCCTTGGTCCAGTGCTGTTCATTAATGATATGGATGAAGGAGTGGACAGTATACTTAATACATTTGCGAATTATACCAAACTGGGAGGGCTTGCAAGCATCCCAAAGGATAGAATTAAAATTCAAAACAACCTTGATAAATTGGAGATCTGGGCTGAAAACAATAAAATGAAGTTCAACAAAGACAAATATGTTTTAAAGTATTATACCTAGGAAGGAAAAAAAGAAATCCACAATTGCCCCTTCTCTGGCCAGAAATGGCCACTACAGGACCCCTTGCTGTGCCCCACCCCTCGGAGAATGGGGCAGGACTGGGAAACAGGCGGGGGCCACCGCAGTAATTCCCCAGCCAGGGTTGCTAGGCAGCCCTGGTCGGACTTGGCGCGAAAAGCACAGTCGGTGATTGGAGCACTGCCCAAAGAGGGGCAGGGCTCCAATCTGCTACAAAGCTCCCGCCTCAGTTTCAGGCAGGAACACGAAGGAACAGCAGACACCAGTGGTGCTCCCGACACCAAGGCAGCATGCAGAGCCAGAGAGCGGCCCAGGAGGCATCCCCGGGACTGCCACAGTCAGGGTTTGTGTTGCACCCCTCCCCCTCCGATGTGAGGGAAGGTAGCGGAGCTTTGTGGAACCACTCACCCCCCACCCCTGCGGTGACATGAGTTAGCCCAAGAAATGGGTGGCCACAAAGGGCCCACGGTGGGGTGGCTGGGCGGTGGCCCAGGTCCCACAGGATGGACCTCTCCTGGGTCTGGATGGGCCCACAGCACCACTGGGGCTGCCGATGCCCCCAGCACGCCCAGCAGTGGCAACTTCCGGACCCACGTCCCCGGCTGGGCCCATGGGACCCTTGGTCCAACAGCCCACACTCTTCCCTCATGTAGCTGGCGGGCTGTGCTGGGAGGTTGACCCTGGGTCGCTATGGTAGGTGGTGGGCATGGGTTCGCCGGTACAGGTAGGGGACAGGGAAGTGGTTTCCCTGTCCCTCCAAGACAGGCTGGAGGGCTGTGAGACCATGCTGTGCAGTATGACCACCGCAGGAAGGGGGATGGGCTCATCGGTGCCTGGCCCCTTCCTTCTGACCCTGGGGGAGCAGCCAGGGTGAACCCCTTCTCCTCTCCCTCACCAGGGGGTGCACAGGGTTGGCCCCCCCCAGCCAGGTATATAGAGGAGCTGCCAGAACCAAGGCACCCTAGGGTGAGCCCCACGTGTGCAGCCCCTTCCCTGCAGAAAGCCCCTTCAGGGAATGGAACCCCCACCATGGCACAGGGGCAAGCTGTCCCTGCCCCTGCTGGCATCACCCCCGCCTGTGTTACCACAGCCCATGCCGCAACCCCTCATGGCACCCCAGCCTGTGGCACCTTGGCCCATACCGTTGTCCCTGACTGGTGGATGGGCGGGTCCCAGGTGGGCACAGCCACCCCTGCCTTCCCCTGTGGGGTCCAGGGCTGTATGGGGAAATACACCCCCCCCACAAGTTTTCTCCCATTATAGGTACAAGCAGCAGCATGGACAATGGGCAGAACAGGCACCAGCTGGACCACAAGGAAATCCTGAGCACAAGGACATCAAGCTGTGGCAGAGGGTGAAGGCACTGGAACAAGCTATCCAAGCAATGATGGAGCATTGAGAAAGATGAGAACTACCTCAGGAGCCAATAGCTATGGTTGGAGTCCCAGGTACAGGTGGGGAAGTCACCCCCTTAAAACCGGGGCAAGGGATGATGGGCGGATTCCCCCAGCCCAGAGTAGCTGGCGTGCTGGGCACCTGAAACCCAGGGACTACTGTCCATGGGAGGGCCCAAGCACTAGCACCGGGCCTAGGGTAGTGCCTCTGGCCAGCACAGCAGGGATGGGAGAAGCAGCTCAGGAAGTAGGTACCACTGAGGTGACCACCCAGCTGCTGCAGTGGAATGGTATATGGGTCCCAGGTATGGTCCCCCATTGCCCCCCACCCGGCCCCACAAGGCCAGCAGGGGTGGGCAGTGCCAGACCAATGCCCCCCCTCTTGGGGCCGAGATATTCCAACTTGTCAGCAGTCATCGGGGCCCATCTCTTCCCAACCACCCAGGAGCAAAATATGGAGGGGCAAATTCATTAACTTATTCACCCTCCTGTTCAGTGACTCCATACTCGACCCGACAGAGCAGAAGGACAAAAAAGAGAAGGAGTACTTTAAGCACTGCTAGCCCAACAGAAATTGAACCAACTGGACTGCAGCCTATGCTATCTACCAAGGTGTCATGATCCAGGCCTTTCCCGCCTGAACCATGGACCTACTGAAATATGCAGACATTATTCGCAGGACCTAGAAGTCCAGCCCCTGGGGCACGTGGCTCTGGTATGACGAGACCTTCCGCCACCAAGCAATGTTCATCCCGGGTTTGAGGTGGGACATGCATGCCCCTGACTTATGGCTCAATTTTATGGTAGATGCAGCCAATGCCCCTAGGTTTGATAGTGGCCATCTTCTAGCTAGATCTTTTTCATGGCAAGGCAAAAAGGCCAACGGGCAGCAGCAGTGCACAATGCTGGGAGTGTACGCATGGGGGAAAGTGCTTCTGCACAGCATGCAAGTACTGGCACTCCTGCCCTACCTGCAGAGGTTTCCATGCTGCCACGGCCTGTCCCAGAGCCAAGCCATGGTCTAGAGGGAAGAATAACACAGGGCCCCTGAGGAAAGGCAGCGAAGGGGGCAGGTGATGGGGGGTCCAGGAAAAGCCCCAACTCCAGTTAAGTTAGACCAGTTGGTACTGACCCTCTGGGACCACCCAAACCAGGAAGAGGTGCAATACATAGTCAAGGGTTTCCAGGATGGGTTCCGGATCCCATCTGGGGATGTACAACAGTCCCGCATAGCCCCCAACCTGAACTCAGTGGTGGGACTTGAGCACATCATCCAAATAAAGCTAGCCAAAGAAGGAGCAGAGGGCCAAGTAGCCAGTCCGTTCCCATAAATGCCCTTTCCAAACATGGTGATTTCTCGGCTAGGAGTGGTCCCAAAGAAAGCCCATGGGGAATTCCACTTCATCCATCATCTTTCTTGCCCTCAGGGAGGGTCGGTGAATGACGCCATCCAAAAGGAGCTCACCTTGGTCCACTACGCATCCTTTGACTCAACAGTGTTGTTAGTGAAACAATTTGGCCATGGCACCCTGCTGGGAAAATGTGATATTAAATCAGCCTTTTGCCTGCTACTGGTCCACCCAGACAGCTTGTGTCTCCTGGGCTTTCATTTTCAGGGCCAATTTGAAGGAATCACCAAATATCTGGATGATTTTCTGTTCATTGGCCATGCAGGTACAAGGGAATGCAGTGGACTGATGGAGACCTTCAAATAGGTGGTGAATGGCTGGGTTATCCCATTGGCCCCGGGAAAAATGGAAGGGCCAGCCACTGTCCTTCAGTACTTAGGAAAAGAGCTAGATATGGCGGCGGGGATGTCCCGCCTCCTAAGGGAGAAACTGACCACCTTGTGGGATAAGGTCAATGAATGCAGGTTAGCCCACAAGGTAATGGTGCAGCAGCTACAATCCCTTATTGGGAGCCTCAACTTTGCCTGTAGGGTGGTCACCCTGTGGCGTGCATTCCTATCCCACCTCTAGGGATGTGCGAACAGACCAGAGTTCGGATGTTTGAACATTCGGACATTCAGACTAAAAACTTAGTTCAGGTTCATGCGGTCCCGCAGAGTTCGGACCCCTCTGAATGTTCGGAAAGTTTTCCCACAGCAGAGGCTTGGGACACTCCAGGGGTGCCTGTGGGGCATGGCAGGCCATCGAAGACACAGAAGCAGCAGCAGCAGAGACCGGGAAGGCACCCCGGGTTGCCCAGGCAGGCAGGCTCAGCGCTTGGCCCCCAAGGGTGCCCGTGGGGGCATGACTGGCTGTCTGACACTCAGCGATGGCAGCAGCAGTGGCAGCCAGGTGTTGCAGGCTGCCAGGCATTGGTGGAGCAGCAGCAGAGGCCCAGCCAGGGCTTGGTGGATGGCACCCCTACTTGGGCGGGCATTGCAGATTGGCATCATACTCGATCAAGCTCAAGAAGCTCTACAGCAAATTGGTCAAGCTTTGCCCGGTGGTGAATCTCGTGGACACCGAGTCCCCGCCTGCTGGTGCACTCATACGAGCTATGCCCATCTACAAGAGGGAGGAGCAAATGGCTGATGTGCAGTACCAGCAGCAGCAGCAGACATTGGATTGCCAGGGCACAGTAACTGCAGCTGGCACCCCTACTTGGCTGGGCATTGCAGACTGGCTGGCATCAGTGGAGCAGGGTCAGAGGCCAGGCCAGGGATCAGTGGCTGGCATCCCTACTTGGCCAGGCGTTGCAGGCTGGATGGCATCGGTGGAGCATTGGCAGACAGTGAAGTGGAATGACATCCCTCCCTGTCTGGAACGTAGACCCCAGAACCCTGACGGTGGGTCCTGGAGCTAGAGTGGCTGGCTGTTTCTTGATGCGGTGGAATGATGGCTCCCTGTGAACTGAATGACGGCTCCAGAACCCTGATGGTGGGTCCTGGGACTAGAGTGGCAGCTTCTGGATGACATGGATGGACAGCCAACCCTGCCTGGAATGTAGACCCCAGAACCCTGATGGTGGGTCCTGGGATTGGAGTGGCAGCTTCTGGATGAAGTGGAATGACAGTCCTCCCTGCCTGGAACATAGGCTGACTGGCATCGGTGGAGCATTGGTGGACAGTGAAGTGGAATGACAGCCCTCCCTGCATGGAACGTAGACCCCAGAACCCTGATGCTGGGTCCTGGGGCTGGAGTGACTGACTGTTTCTTGATGCCGTAGAATGACAGCTCGCTGTGAGTGGGATGATGGCCCCAGAACCCTGACAGTGGGTCCTGGGACTAGAGTGGCAGCTTCTGGATGAAGTGGAGCGATAGCCCTCCCTGCCTGGAACGTAGGCCCCAGAACCCTGATGTAGGGTCCTGGGGCTGGAGTGACTGGCTGTTTCTTGATGCGGTGGAATTATGGCTCTCTGTGAGCGGAATGATGGCCCCAGAACCATGATGGTGGGTCCTGGGACAGGAGTGGCTGCTTCTGGATGATGTGGAATGACAGCTCTCCATGCCTGTAACATAGGCCCCAGAACCTTGGTGGTGGATCCTGGGGATGGAGTGGCTGGCTGTTTCTTGATGTGGTGGAATGATGGCTCCCTGTGAGTGGAATGATGGCCCCAGAACCCTGATGGTGGGTCCTTGGACAGGAGTGGCTGCTTCTTGATGCGGTGGAATGACAGCTCCCCATGAGCAGAATGACAGCCCCAGAACCCTGACAGTGGGTCCTGGGACTAGAGTGGCAATTTCTGGTTGTAGTGGAATGACAGCCCTCCCTGCCTCTAGCATAGGCCCCAGAAACCTGATGGTGGGACCTGGGGCTGGAGTGGCTTCTTCTTTGTACAACACTTAAATCTATCTAATCTAATCTAAATAAATGAAACTATGGAGGTAAATGTGTTGAAATGGGTGAAATAGGAGGAGGATCATGGCAATGGACTGGGAGGAACACAAACTGCTGGGAGAGGGAGATTTCTGAAAATGCCTGCTGATAGGATCAATGGCTAGCTCAAAATGATATGGAAGGAGGGGAGGGCAATTACTTTTGTTACTTGCTGTGCCCACCTTACCACAAGCCCCATTGGCTCTGTTCAGTCTAGCCCATGGCCAATCACAGACTGCCAAGCCAGTGGTCTGAGGAAAAGAGGGATGGTGATTGGGCAGGCTGGCTGCTAGTCCAAGCCTCTCCACCCCTCCTCAGATGACCCGTCCCTCCCTGGGCCTGCCAGCCAGGTTTTTTCCAGCCCAAACCCACCTGAACTCATCCAAATGTGGCCGAACTGTTCGGAGCTTCGGGCGTTTGGTTCGAACGTTCGGTTCGGACGTCCAAACTGGCTGAGTTTGGGCCGAACCCCAAATATCCGAACCTCGTTTGCACATCCCTACCCGCCTCTACACAAAACTGGCCAGCGAATCCCAGCCCCACCACCATGTAAGGGTCACGAGAGAGATGATGGAGGACCTGGGGATGTGGGCCTCTTTCCTCAATGAATTCAATGGGTTAGCATCTGGAGGGACTGCCTCCTGGTGGAGGCTGAACTCCAGATTCACTCAGACACGGTCAGTGGTTTTGATTTGGTGGTCTTCAGGGACAGATGGTGTGCGGCCCCCTGGCCACCTGAGTGTGAAGAGATGGGGGTAACCAGGGACCTCACATTCTTGGAACTATTCCCCATCATGCTGGACGTCCACTTGTGGCCAGCTGACTTCACCAACCACGTGGTCCTTTTTTTGGTGTGACAGCCAAGCAGTGGTCCACATCATTAACTCAACATCATCCATATTTTAGAAGAAACTTAGAAGATGAGGCATCCATGGGCATGAGCTGGATCGAGGGTGATGAAGCTAGTCAGGGCATTTGTGCTGACCTGTTTGCACCACAACATAGCATTCCAGGCCAGGCATGTGCCTGGGGTGGATAATGGTGTGGCCGATGCCCTCTCTTGTTTCCAGATGGAGTGCTTTCGCTCACTCGCACCTAGAGCCAGGCTAAACCCAGACCCCTTGCCCCCATCAATGTGGATGCTTGGATCTTAGAACTGTACAGCACCATCCAGGGGTCCTTGGCACTGTGGACCAGGGCAGCATACGAAAGGGATTTCACCAAATTTCAAAACTACTGCTCCCTCCAGGGTTGGGATGTAGGCTTCCCCATCCCGGAAGCCCACATGCTCCAGTTTGCATTCAAGCTGAGGCGACGGGGAGCTGCTGTGGGCACCATAGCTGGAAAGCTATGGTGCTGGAGCATCAGCACACCTCCATGCAGGCCCCCATCCCCATGGTCCAGTGGGTGGCAATAGGGGTCTGGGCCCTAGCAACGCCCAACTCCTGCCGGTCCATGTCCCAGCACTTCGAGGTAGGGATCAGCACTGTCACCTGTATCCTCCGGGATGTGTGCGAGGCAGTGGAGGGCATGCTCCTGGATAGAATGATCCAGCTGGTGGACCAGGGGGGCGTGATGGAAGGATTCTCAGCTGGAGGCTTCCTTAACTGCATGGGAGCCGTGGATGGCACCCACATAGAGATACTCCGCCCCTCCTCCGGGGAGGCGCTAGAGTGAACAGGCACGGGTATTACTCCCTGCAGCTGCAGGGGGTGGTGAATCATCAGGGCTGGTTCATAGACATCTACACGGGCAACTCCGGCCGCAGTCATGACGCCAGGATCATGACCATCTCCCCTTTCTATGCCTGGATGTTCTGGGGGGACTTCGCTGACATGGGCATGAGCTGGATCGAGGGGGTCCCAATGCCCCCCTGTATCCTGGGGGACCCTGCCTACCCCCGACCCGGTGGTTGATGAAGGTCTACCCTGTACAGCGGACCCCTGCAGAGGTGCTATACAATACCCGCCTGTGCTCCAGCCGGACCGTGGTAGAGCATGCCTTCGGGGCGCTCAAGCAGCGCTGGAGGAGTGTTGATGGCCGGCTTGATTACACCGTGGCGACCTTGGACCTGGTGATCGGTGCCTGTTGTGTGCTCCACAATGTATGCGAGACAGAGGGGGCAGCCCTGGAGTACCCCGAGTCCCACCGGGACCCCGGTCCAGTGCCCCTGTACGTGAACGCCGAGAACCCCAGGGAGTTCCGTTACGCGAAGCGGTTCTGGGATGCCCTGGCCAGGCATATCACCTGGGGGGCCCAGGTGTGAGGGCTTTCCCCCCAGGCCCACCCCCTGGGGTACCTTGGCCATGCCTCTGCACGGTTGCCCCCCCTCACCCACAAATGGACCCGGCAGCCATAATAGTGCAAGCACCGTTTATTGCACCCACGTGTACACATCCACCCTGACCTTCCACCCAGGTTGTGCCCTGTCCCCTACAG
>QEPC01007674.1:106421-132550 GCA_003113815.1 Sphenodon punctatus | reverse complement strand
GCCCTCAGCAGTCCTTAAGTACTCCCCAGAGCCAATCAGAGCGTGGCAGGTGTGGCCACGCCTACCACCAGGTGTGAGTGGTAAGCAAGGCAGGAGAGAAAAGGGAGAGTGCCATGAACAGGAAGAGAGTCGCCCCCTGCAGTCCATTGCCAATAGTGCAGGCTGCCAAGAGTACCTCCCAGAAGCCCCCAAGGCCAGAGGTTCAGGGCCTGGCCGTGACACACTGGACCTACAAATCCCTCATCCCCCCCATTATCCATGGCCATTTCTAGCTGCACAGTTTGGATAAATTTTTCCCATCCTAACGGCGTGATTGGTATAGACCTAGGTTTCCTCTCTGGGGTTATGGCTCTGTTGGTAATAGCCCAAAAGGTTTTAGAATCCTTCAAAGTACAAGCCCTCAAGAGCTCTTGTCATCTGCTCCCAAAGGAAGCCCGTTTCGTCTGTCGAATGAGGTCCTTATATGCCTTTTTAAGTAGAAAATACTGATTAGGAATAGTTGCCATTTGCCCCTCCCTATAATCATCATAAACCCTCCTAAACTTTCTCCTGGCCAGACAGCACTCCTTGTCATACCATACTTGAGAGGCCGGGGGGCAATCGATAAATTTCGACACTTCCTTACCCAGCTGGAGTTGAATATAAGACATTAACGCTGTGTAGGATTCCACAACCCCCGGCCTGTCCCCACCTGCTAGTATCTCGTCCCTATAACCCTCACAAATATTGGAGTGTAAGAACAACTCCCAGTAGTGGGCCACTTTATCATTCCATTTAAGGTAAGAGAAACGGGCAGAGTCATCTGTTACCAAATCAATTTCCCTCTCCAACCTCGCACTAGGCGAGAGAGAGAGAGTTGTAATCAGAGGCATATGGTCGGACATTTGAATGGTGACCACCCCAAAATCTATAACATGAGGAAATACGTTTGAGGTAATAACCACATAATCAACCACGCTACAGCCCTGCACACCCAAAAAGGTGAATTCGCCCAAAGAGTCTTGAAATCTTGAACCATTCAGAATGTTCAAATTCATGCCTGCTATCATCCGGGCAAACCTTATGCCCACTGCATTCAGCTTTTGGTCCTTCGAAGACCTACTTAAGGCTCCCAACCACTGGGAGCTACTTAAGGGAGACTCTAAGTATGGGGCCAGGGCTGCAACTTCTGGGCCGAGTCTGGTGTTAAAATTGCCAAGAACCACACACAGAGTTTTCGGGCAATTATCTATCAATTCCCTGATTGCTTCCTCCAAACAGACCCAGATTTTCTTATCATAGGTGCCAGTGTTAATCGGCGGCACATAAACATTAAAACAGGCGAAGGTATGTACCCCATACACCAGCACAACCTCAAGTAAGAAGGGGGAGTGTCGTATTTCCTTAAGAATCCTCACCCTCAGGTTGGTCGCTACCAGACTAAGTAATCCACCACTGGGTGTCCCTCTATTGACAACTACAACAGCTGGGAGTGAGAAAGCCAAAATTTGTTCAAAGTCTATAGGGTCCATAGACCAAGTCTCTTGGATGAAGATAAGTTGATGTTGCCTCAAAAAGGTGGAGAATTCTTCACAATCGCTATGCCTGCTCCAACCCACGATGTTCCATGAGCAAATAGACACCACTTCCTTCTTTTCCTTGCTGGGTCATGCGGTATCCTGCTTGAGTGCCCCTGATGTCTGTTGAAGCAGGGTGTCCCGCACTTCCACACCTCCCCCATCAGCTGATATAACTATGGCATGCCCTGGGGACACCAGTGAGGCCTCGAGGTCTGGCATACTGGCATAACTAACCTGGGATGAAACCCCCCCTCCCAGTCACCATTGTTACCATGTTTCCTGTCACCTATGTCTGGCAACTGTGTAAAACTATTACACAGTGCCTGTAGTTTATTTAATCTTACCACTAGCTGGTCCCGCTCCGGAACTGTTAGGCTTTGAACTGTCTTTTCCCATCTAGCCATTAATCCTGCATCCTCCTGTTCCCTTAACCCTGGAAAAATTTATGCAAATTTGTGGGGCAGAGGATGGGTCCAGAAGTGGGTGGAGAAAAGTCAATGGTAGGCAAGGCCAACGTTAGGCAGAACCAACCCAAAAGTAGGTGAAGCCAAACCAATGGTAGGTGGTGCCAACCCAACAGTTAAGCCAGTGGTGTGGCTTAACCCAGGAGCAAGGAGTTCCCAGAGTTAACAGTGGCAGGAGATTACATTAGTTAACCCTGTGAACTCCTTGCTGCTGCATGAAGCCCTGCCACTGGGGGATAGAAAGCCCTCTTACTAAGGTGTCATTCAAGGTCTCTCTCCCACTAGTCCCATTTCTCCCTAGCAGTGTGAAAAAATAGAGCCAAGGCTCACTGTGAGGAGAAACTGGTGTTTTAAGTGTCTCATCAAGCCGGTAATAACAACCAGTGATTCCCTACCATTTCAACCAACTTATTTTTCTATTTGTCTTTTGGTTTTTGTTTCCTTTTTTATGGGGAATAACACCAAAGTCAGCCTCAGAAACCTTTGAACAACATTGCACCATAAGTGTCATGCCGCGGCCTCACGGCGTGCCCTGGCAGCAGGGAGACCGCCGCCTTCCCCAACAAACAGTGGGGGGGTGGAGGGGGCACCCCAACTTCCCCGGCGAGGGACACCTCCCCATCAGCGGGGGGGCCCACCCCAAGGGTGGCGGGGCGCCCCGCGGCCAGCAACACGGAGCCCGTCCCTTCCGCAGCCATGCCCCCTTCGTGTGACGCCTTCCACCCCGCCCCAACGCAGTGCGTGCCTGGCAGCGAGGCAGGCGCAGCAGGGGTGGGACCTTGACGCTCCTGCAGGTGCCTCCACTGGGGCAGATTTAACAACACATAAAGATGCCGGCAGGGCACCACTTCCCTACCGGTAATCGTTGAGAGAAGCTGGCCCCCCTGTTCCTATCTGCAAAGCTAAGTGCCAGTTTTGAGTTCCTTGGTGGTGTGAGTGTGTGCAAGCCTGTGTTTCCTCTCCCTCATTCCCCTTTTCTAGTGATTGTAGAGCGTGTGTACCCTATCCCTGGAGACCCTCCCCCCATCTCATAGTTAAGTTCTAGTGCTCCCTTGCCCATCTTCCTCCCCTTTGCTCCTCAGGTTGTTGGCCCCTCCTTGTCCCTCCCCAGTCCTCTCCTTATCCCTCTTCCCATCCCTAATCCCTCACCCTGGTCCTTTTCCCCCTTCGTCCATTTCACCGAGTCACCCTGCACGGTGTATCTCACCCCATGGTCTGGGTCAAATGCCTTGCGTTGTGATTGTCTCCCCTCCGTCCCTTCTTCCCAGTTGTTGGCGCAGTCTCTCCTCCCCTGTGATGATAAGGGTTGCCTTTTGAACCAGGAGGAAAGCCCACCTACCAACCTGAGGGGATTACTGGGGAGTCTAGAGTATTCCAGGAGAGATGGCCATATTCCCGAGGTGTTCCCATTCCAAGGGCCTGTCCTACTCTCGATCCTTCCATCCCTTCGCCCCACCCCACCTGACAATAAGAACATTGGGGATAATACACCCAGGTCACCCTGTAAACCCTTTGCACAGGTTTGTACATAGTATTGGGGGTAACACACCCACATCACTCTGAGAAGCCTTTGAACAACATTGAACATAAAAACATTGGGGATAACATGCCCACATCATCCTGAGAAAACTTTGAACAACAATTCTCTCTCTCTCTCTCTCACACACACAGTCACACACAGATTCTCTCACACAGAGACTCTTTCTCTGTCATACACACACGCACGCACACACACACACACATGGATTCTCTCTCACACACACATGGATTCTCTCTTTCTCTCGCTCGCACACACACACACACACACACACACACACACTTCTCTGAGTGGCTCCAACCATTCTCACAACACCCAGTGCCAAGGTGAGAATGATTGGAGCTATCTTGAAGAATCTTGTTTACAAGGTAGTAACCTTCTGCTCCACACAAGGTCGGGATAGTGCTGCCGCTGCGGTGATCCCATACGACCAAGACTCAGGAGAGGTAGGTATGGACTGCCAAGGGCACCTTGGCTGGCAGGTGGAGGGTACGGTGGAAGTTCCTCCCCCTCCACCCAGGCTGCTTCTGAGGGGGGGAGGATGGTGGCAGCGGCAGGGGGGGGGGCCCAGCCAGCAGCCCCAAGCTTTTTTATTTTGCTCATGGGGTGTCTTGAGCTGATCATGGAGGCAGGCTGGCACTGGCAGGCAGTAGCCCACTCAGTCCGGGAAGCAGCTGCCGGAGTCCCGTCCCAGCCGGCGGCTTGTTGGTTTGAAATTTGGAACCCAGCCCCAGGCAGGCCGCGGCCAGCGGGGAGACATGGAGTGCAGTGGACTGAACATGCTGCCAGTTCAGTCACGCTATGCCACATCAGTGGTGGCTGGTGGGTTTATAAGCTGATGGGGCAGTGGGTGGGTTGAACCTGCAACATGTATTTTTCATAAACATCCTCTTTTAAAGGGGAGGTATGACCACCCTACTGGCAGCCCCAGAGCAGACCAGCTACCCTGACTCAACTCACCCTAGCCCCTGCTAACCCTGCCTGGTTGGGGAAAGCTGGCCCCTTCTCACCCTGGCAGCCCCACCTCCATCACCCTGGCTCTAGGAACCCCCCCCCTGCAGTGATTCACCAGCTCCACTCCACTGCTGCTCATGACCACATGTTAACACACGCCCAACTCCTCACTGTCACATCATGGCAGTTCCAGCCAATAACCATGGGAGATGTCTGGACACATGGAAGGTGGCAGGAACCACGAGGAACAGCACAATTCACCCCATTGCAGTAAACATGGGTCCATAATTGTTCTTGTGCAAAAAGGTCATGCAATTAGCCATACCCCTCAACCCCTTTCATCATACAGCAAAGCCTCCCCAATATTTATTCATATCATAAAAAAACTTGCAGTGCTTTACCTGTTCGTTTGGACACCTCCTTGTCCTCTGGAATATTGTGTTGGGCACATCCTTTCAAAGGTGGTAGATATTCTTCGATACACCGTTTTTCTTTATTGGACTGTGCACAGAGAGTATTTATATTTATGTCTGTATTTGTGTTTTTAGTACTTGTGTTTATTTATATTCATATCTGTGTCTTTTCATATGGTTTTGGAGGGGCTTAGAGAGAGGCTCTGCCAGTTTGACAGGCCTGTAAGGAAAGGAAAACACAGTTAGAACTGCTGCTAAATCTGCTACTAATTTAAAAGGGTTAGCTAATTTTTAAAAAAAAATTTAAAAAAAAATAGCTTTAGGTACCTACTAATGTGAATGACATGAGTAGTTTGGAAATCAAATAATTAGTAAAATAAATCCACAAGCTGGCACCTTCCAGCCTGTGAAACAATAGGAAGAGATAGTGGCGGCTGGTGGGTTTGTAGGTTGGTGGGGCAGTGGCCCCACCTGCCTCTGGTAGCAAAGCCAAAGGGGAACTCGTGGGCCTAGGGGCGGAGCCTGGCCTAGGGGCAGAGCCAGGGCAACCATGGGCAGAGCTAGGGCAACAGTAGGCCAGTGGCGTAGCATAACCCAGCAGCAAGGAGTTCCCAGGGCTAACATTGAAAAGACATTACATTAGCTAACGCTGAGAACACTGCTGTGTGAAGCACTGCCACCGGGGGATAGAGAGCCCTCTTATTGGGGTCCCGTCCACTCTCTTTCCCACCAGGTCAAAATTAACCATAGTAGGTTAAAAATAGATCACATTGCCATCGCCTACCTTTCTACTCAACCCTCGAATTCTCAATTTTCATGGCATCCTTGGCTACGTGTAGTCTTCTGAAGGTGTAGGCTTTGGGACAGGCCTTCCTTCTGGCTTGGAGAACTGGGAGGACTGAGTTAGCTCTCTGTCCTGCGACAAGCTTAATCAGAAGAGAATGAAAGGGAAGAGAATGACAGGACAGAGGAGAAGTAGGAGGGAAAGGGTTTGGTTTTGGAGCACAAGAAGAGGAAGGGGAAGAGATGGGTTCAGTGGGGGACAGGGCGAAAGGGTTTCCTCGGGGCCGGCCTTACACAAGGTGGCATGGGGTGGTTGCCCCGGGCCATGCGCTTGGGGGGCCCCCGCAGGTTTGCTGAGTGATCAACGACTTTTTAAAAACAAAAATAATTCAGGCCAGGCTGGGTGGGGAGGGGGGAAGGAGAGAAGGGGCAGTGCGGCACGTGGAGAATAACCGGCCTGCCCTGCCCTGTGGCAGCGGGGCCTCCTCAACAGGGCCCCGCCCTCATCCCCACCCACCATCCCAAGTCCCAACCCCCACCCTCACCCCCGTGCTCGTCCCTGCATACCCCATCCTCCTCGCACCTCCTCCTGGCAGTGGCGGGTGTGTGGCCTTCAGGATCCACATGACCTGCTTGGTCCCTCCTTCTCTTTCCCTCCAGGAAGTTGCATACAAAGCAACTTCCTGGAGGGAGAGGAAGTGACTCAGCATGCGGACCAGAAGACAAGCAGCAGCAACAACTTGTTGCTGCGGTTTGCTTGCTTCATCTGTACCGGTGGAGAGCGGTGCGAGGAGTGACTTGGCAGAGGAGCAGCAAGTGACAGCGAATCAGCAGCAACAATCCAGCGTAGCAGCAGTGAATCAGTGATCCAGCAATGGCAGGACCCATCAGAGGAGCAGCGGGTGGCTGCGTGGCAGTGGCGAGCGGAGCGAGGACAGAGGAGAGGGACCAATTTTCGGTAAGTAAGTTTGTCTGACTTTTACTTCAGGGGACGGGGGGTTGAGGGGGATGGGGTGGGGGCCTCGCAGTGAGGCCTGGTCTCATGGTGGGGGGCCCAGCATGGGCTCGGCAAGGTCTAGCTCACTGCTCAGTCAGCTCACAGCTGACAAAAAAACAAACTTCTGGCGATGCAGTTTCCCGGCGCGGGCCCCCTCCTTTCTGAAAATGAGCAGTGGCAGCTGCTGGGGGCCCCGACAGGAGTTCTTGAACTTCTTGAAGGTAAGAGGCTGTGTGTGCAGGGGGGCAGGAGGCACAGTAGTGGCATGGCAGAGGGCACAGGAGGGGCATTGCCCTGGCATCCTCGGCTGCGCACCATGCCTGGGAAGAGATGTTTAAAGGATCCCAATGGGAATGTTTGACACTCCTTGAGTAGAAGCTGGCAGGACTTTTTACCAGACAACAGGGGGATAAACAAGCAACAAATTGAATTAATACTGAAAAAGATCAAAAAACATGAAAGGTATATAAACCAAATCCAATAAATTATTTACTTTTACACAATAATTCTGGTTTTTAATTGCCTTACATCATTGTACTCAGTGATGCATAAAGATTAAAATGACACTAGGTATGATGGATTTAACATACATGCATATTGGAATTATAGGAATATTGCTTTTTATATAATATGTAGTATATTTCGGATCATTGTAAACTTGTCATATTACATAAATCATAGCCTCCTGTTATACACCCTCTTCCTCAAAGCTCCAGACTGCCCCCAAAGGTCTGGAAAAATCCCAATGCAACTTCTTTTAATGCAGCTTCTCGGGCAACTGTGCAGGCTACTTGCTGTGCAGGGCAAGCGTCTCCTGCTTCCTGCTTCACAAAGGGCCAAGAGTCTGGGAAACATGAGAGTTTTCTCACTTCTTTTACAAGGAGGCCTGGATCGTTAATTAGGGAGTGCCAGCCAGGAATCCTGCTGGGTGAGAGTGAGAGTATTTGTGTTCTGGGATTTCATACTGGCTCGTGGCAGGACTAGTGTTTCCAGTAAATCTAGGTGATAGTCAACACGTGGACTCTGAAGACTGCATGGTGGAATTGACTCAGGGCTAGAGGTCGGTGTGGGAGGTGGGGCCTTGACTCTTATCTCTTGCCCAAACTCCTAGATCAAGCAAGAGTTTAAAAATCAGGTTGGTTTGCTTTTGAGTAGGGCTGAAATGAGATTTCACCAAAATCTTGTTGAAATTTTGATTCCAAATACCATCCTGGTCAAATTGAGAACCTCTTGGTACTTGACAGCAGCCATTTTTAGATGGGACATGCCCAACCAGGTCCACCCATCTCCCTCAGACCTAGGTGCCTGTCTGAAGGCAGCGTGGGTGGTGGCATGCTCCCGTGAACCACCCACCACCCACCCATGACCCCGCATGGAGCAACCTGGGTTTTTCCCTGTTGCTCCGTGTGGGGGCATCCTCCACCATCTAACCTCCCTCCTTACCGGAAGTGTGCAGCAGCACACATGGACCCACCCCCCAGGTGGTTCCATCTAAAAACAGCCAGTGTCCCAACTGACATTTCATTTCTTGATTTACCGACTTTTGACTTACAGGGATCCCATTTACTGCTTTGCCGTTTACTGCTTTGCCATCCATTTCAAATTCCGAGAGGTAATACTGACGCAATACCGCATTGCTTGCACTCCATTTTTCCTTGTACGTCCTTGTCACTCATTGGCTGATATGCAGATTCCTTTCCTAATCTGCAATCCAGCTGCAGATTGGCCAAAGCAAATGGAACAACATAGAATGACAATTCTAATTGGAGGTAAGCAGTACAGAGGGGAGGTTAAGGGGTGGGCTATTTGCATAGTGATTGACTCAGAAATGCAGAAACAACAAACCTGGAAGTAAAATGGTATCCTCAACAATGTGGTAAGTGGTAAATGAATGGTACATGATAAACAGTAAGTGGAAAGTCAGTAACTCAGGACAGTATCTTGCAGTATTGCAAGAATCGAGAAATTGCATCAGTATCGTGACATCACAGAGAAATAGATCCCTGTTCCTGACATGGCCAAATTACTCATGAGTAAAACCTTTGCTCATTTCAGCCCTAACTTTGAGGTATCAGACATGGATCCTCTCAGAACCATGAAGATGCTGGACATCTTCCTCCTCCTGGGGATCCTCACCCTCTGGGCTGAGCTTCCATCTGCAACTGGCATACATGGTAAGTACTGAGAGCAGGAGCTCAAGACCATCTCAGGGTATGGTACAGCAGAAGAGCAGAATCCTGTCTCATTCTAGGACAAAGCAGGGGACAACAGGGAGCTTTTCAGGCTGCAGTGGGCAATGTTTGGATTGGAAATCACTCAGGGTGTTTTTAGACGAGCGCCTCCCCACCCAACACCCCCACCCACACCTACCCATTGTGCATGTTGCAGGGCCACATTGGTATCCTATGCAGCCCTGCAGCATGCAGGATGGGTGGGCAATGGGTGTGGAATCACTTGTCTAAAAACACACTTTCTCTCATCAAGACCCTACACTTCTGATGACTGCGCTACAACACATGCAATCACTTGCTATTTCTAATCCATTCTTAAGCTGATGATGTCATAGCAGATGAGAGTCCAACTACTGATAGATACATCCCTATATCAATAGGTAAGATTTCTGTTAAGTCTACATTGGAATTTAAATCTGCTTGTTAATGACTTATCAGGGTCCCGCCTGCTGTTTAAATCTGTATATTCTGTAGAATTGTGATTATATCCACAAGATAAGGTCTTTTTCACCTGAAATACCTAATAGTGGTCTCTACTGTGAAATTCTCTTGTTACACACAATGGAGTTTACCTGGTATTTGTTTAAATATTCTTATCAAGATGATAACAAACATAACTGATCTGTCTTGAAACCTCTCATGCTAATACTTTACCAGTGACCTTCCTTAATTTTGCAGTTATCATGCAGTAGGTATTAGAACCTTATATAGTCAACAACAACACATACCTAACTGCATGAACTGTAGATATTTGTTTTTGTTCTTCTGCTGCAAAGGGGTTTGAAAAAGGTTGCTACCTTTCTTGAAAAGTTGATACAGAGATTGGGGCCATGCCAGAAGACTCTCCCACCCTAATTCAGATGTGGCTATGCCCCCTTTGGGGCATCATGATGTCACAAAGCTCCACAGGAGGTGGAGCCATGTCTAAAAAGGGGCAGGGGATCCTTTTCAGCCTGCTCCTTTCCAATGCAGGATTTCCTCCCTCTGAAGAATTGTCCCTGGGTTATTCAGGCACCCCTGGATAATCCAGGGAAATCACATCTTCTCCTAGAACCCAGAGAAAATATATGAAAACCTTGATACTGTAGATCAAACTTGCAGGAGTGGTAACCCTATGTCTGACATCCTTAGATGTTAGAATCTTCAAATTTGCAATCTAACAAAGGGGGGGAAATGATTTAAAAACCCCAACAAGACCCAGGACCCAGAAATATGCATCACACATGCAGAACATGAATCTAATGGCACCTTTAACATGAATAAGCATAGCAGAACAGATTTTCCTAGTGAGTGCTCAGTTAGCTGAAACTCGGGTTAGAGAATTGCATAGACAACGATTCACAGTTATTGAACAAAGGAGGACTCTAGGCTTCAGTGAACACTGAAGATTATTACTCGTCAATCGTGTCCGACAAGTTAAGGAAATCTAAATGGTACCAGCTTTGTAATTGTTTAGACAGAGGCATGTTTAATGCAATGGATAGAGTGTTAACAGCTACTTGTCTTCTTTCCTAGTTCAGGAACTGAGTGGAGAGGTGGCATTTGCCCTTTCCCACGATGTTCAGTGGCTGCCATGGACTAGTTTCACCCCTGGTGCAGATTAAGACAGCTGTAGTTCATAAACCCAGTTAGTTTGCAGTTTCTTAGTTTGTAGTTTAGTTTGTAGACCCAGTTAGCAAAGGGCCTTACAGTTATTTAAGAACTCTAGTTCTCAATCAAAGAGGTGGAGGGCGATGAAACTGAAAGGAGCTCTAGGGTAAGGTTCTGGTGCGGCCTCTGTATAGGCTCACACTGGGAGACTCCTGAGTTTAAAGCCTTAGTGGGATTCCACAGCTGATACCAGCTGGGAAGCTCTGGGGAGCTCTGCTGTGAGAGGATTCAACTACATGGGATCTTTAGGTGGGACCCTTCCTTCTGATACCCTGCAGGGGATTTATAAAGACTCTGTTTGGACTAGGGGTTGATCTCCACACCTTGGGAGCTTGCTCCTTATACACTGGTGATTTGGGCTGGGAGCTGGAGCATGTGAGACTGGAGGGCTAGGAGCTGGATCACAGGTGATGGAGGGCTGGGAGTCTCTGACCACAGGCTGTACTAGGCAATGCCTGTGTTGGAGATACACTTCCTGTTTGCTGTGCGCCCCTTAAATAGGTGGTCCATAAATGGTTCTCTACCATGGGTGCTACAGGGAAAAGGCCAGAGTAGAGTTCAGAGAGAAGAGAACTCCTTTTGGAGAAATAAAGGATCTTAAGAAGCGAGATCATTTTCAGCATAGAGAGGGCAATATAGCTCAGTTTGCCAATCTCTCTTTCTATGGATATGAGGATACCGTAGATGAAGTTGCAATATTTGGACATAGTGTCTTTATATGAACACCAGTACAACAATTATAAGGCTTTAGCAGTATAACCCCCTGATGTCTTAGCAGTCCCAACTGGACAGCAGATATGCCAATCATGCTCTCCCATTCCCTTTCTTTCTCCTGGCTTGAATTGATACACTGTTTTTCCTGACATCCTCACTGCAGCAGGCACTGTCAGGTGAAACAAATGAAATTTAGACAAAATGTCATTGGTTTTTTATTCTGTTTATGTTTTCTGTTTACCTTAAACAAAATCACAACATTTTGTTTGAGTTAAACAGAAAACATAAACAAAATGCACACACCTGCTGAGTAGGGCCAACTGGGCTGAGCATGGCTGAGCCAGCCCAGGAACTGAAAGACTGATCCTGAAGTTCCGTAGTGGGGGTGACTGACTGGGAAGCAAGGAGACAACCAGAGAGGTAGGAGCCATGAAGGGCTCTGCCTCATAGCCAGCTACCTGGCTGCTAGGGATGTGCAAACAGATTGCGGTTCGGGTTCAGTCATTCGGTTTGGTCTGGTTTAGGCATTCAGTTCAGGCATTTGGGTTGGTCGCCGAGCTTGGATTCGGCCATTCGGTTCGGTCGTGTTCAGTTTGGTTTGGGTGTTTGGAAAAAGATATTGCGAGATCGTGCCGGAAACCAGAAATTCGAGTGCATGCGGAACTGTGTGGTGAGAGAGTGTGTATTTGACTGGCTGTTCAGTTCGTGTGTTTTGGCTGCTTGTGTTTGGTTTGGCTGTGTTGTTTTGGCTGGTTGGTGAGTGTTGGTGGGTGACTGTTGTTGATCTGTATGTTGGAGTGAGTGGCTGTTTAAAAAAAAATGAAGAAGACCGTTGTCTTAATTCAATGCCGGGGGCCAACGTGGTGTTCCAGGAGCTGGTGGTGATGGTGGAGGAGGAGGTTGCTGCCCCAGCTCCTGGACCTTCGGTGGTGGTGGCCGGCTTCTCTAATGAGGAGCAAGCAGTGGGCTTTCTTCTTGAGGAGAAGAAAGGCTCTATCCATTAGAGCGAGCTCACTGGCGTGCGGGTGAGTGCGTGGGTGGTGGGCATCAGTCAGGCACAAACTGGGCATCAGTGGGTAGCAGCGGATGTCTGCCATAGAGAGAGAGGGTACTGTAGTGTGGGGGCCTCTTTCAGCAGTCAGGCACGAGCACGAGCAACACCCCCACCCAAACATGTGCCTGCCAGCCATCCCTAGCAAGCGTCTCCACTCTCTAGTTGCCATCCCTACCTAGCACCCCCAAATAAGGGCAGGATTTGCACCTGCCAGCCAGGGTCACATCTCTCACTACTAGCACCCCAAGAAGGGCAGGATTTGCACATGCCAGTCAGGGCCTTTCTAGTAGTTGCAATCCCTAGCATCCCCTAGAACCCCAAGGAGGATTTGCATGTGCAGGATTTGCATGTGCCAGCCAGGGTCTCTCCATTGCCATCCCAAGCACCCCAAGGAGGGAGGACTACAGGCAACATCATAAATGCATGATATTACTTTAGTGTTCTTAAAGGGTTCCCATTTCAGAGAAGAATCGGATGCCAGCCCCAGCACTGGTGCCAGGCCAAGGAGGACCCCCAGGCGGAGGTCGCCAGTGACAACCCTAGACATTTGGCAGAGAAGGTCAGATGTCTGGAGGTTTTATGAGAAGGGCGATGGAATTGCTATATGAAAGGTAAGGAATGGGGAGTGGAACAACAGGGAATGGATTGCCCTATGACCTGTTAGGAATGGAAGTCCCCCACACAGAGAGATTGGCCACCCAGTCCACCCACTTGTGGAGACAGAATGCAGGCAGGGCTTGACAGACCATAGGTCTGACACAGTATGAAACTTCTTATGTTCCTATCTTTTTATGCTCTTTAGACCTGCAGCAAAAGAATCAGGAGGCAGAGAGAGGGGATCACATTGGGGCTGATCAGCCATATTGAGAAGTGCCATGGCTTGACGGTGAGGTGGCAGGAGGACTCTGGCGTGGCCGTGGAGCCTCAGACTCAGTGCCAGAGGAAGGGGAGGAAGGCAACCTGGAAGAGCCGACATGTAAGCCCTTCCTCCTCCTCCAGCCCCGATGTGGAGTTCCCCTGGCCCCAGGAGTCTGCTGAGGCCAAGGACTTTCGGGCAGAGGTGGAGAGACCCACCCGGAACTTTGTGGCTGCCCTACAGCTGCAAGCAGCCACCACGGAGAACCGACTGGTGGAACTTTTCCAGGTGGTTGAGGTGCGGGAACAGGAGGTGGAGGCGTACGCACAGTACATCTCAAAGTACGTCTCCACCGAGATGGCTGACCTGGAACTCTTCCATCAGTCAGTCTCCAACTGGCAGGCAGCTGTGGCAGGGGCCATCGACTATGCCGTCAAGCACGGCTATGAAATTCCGGCGGACATGATGCCCCCTGCCCCCTACCTCCCGTGCACCCCTTCTGCCTTTCCCCCAACTTCCGGGGGTTAGGCCCAAAGACTAATAGATAGCTCAGTTTCCTTTCTAGTTTAAAATATTTGGTTTTATTTTATAATGTTGTTGTTGTTGTTGTTGTTTTGGTAATAAAAGTTATATTTGTTGTTATTGTTATGAGCTTTGTTTGACTTGTCCAATCTTTTATCCCTCTGTGTGAAAGTTCAGGCTGGCAGGTGGCAGAATCTCATACAGCTTGTTGATCCCTACCAGCAGTGGCACCACATGTAGTGTAGTTACGGTATTATTAACCCAAAGATGTGCCAGGCAGCATCAGGGTCTCAACTTGCAGACAGCTCCCCAGGAGGGGCAGGACTTGTGTCTGTATGGGTGTGCCAGAGAGAAAACGAGACAGGCTCCTTCGCAGCGGGCAGTAGGCGGCAGGAGCTGGTGGTTTCAGGGCCTTTTATTTCCAGCAGCTTCAGCGGGCATCCGCGGGTGGGTGAGGAGGAGTAGGCTGTTGGGGGGGCAGGCTGGCATGTGGGCACCGGGCTTCTGGATGCAGTGGAATGGAATGCAGCCCCCAGTGACTGGAATGATGGTCTCCAAATCTCATTGATGGTTCCTGGGATGGGCGGGCATGACTGATTCAGGTACAATGGAATGACAGCCTATGTGAGTTTAATGATAATATGTCCCTAGAATTAGTGCATGGTTAGGCACACTTCATTCAATCAAGCATTAGGTGGTAGCAGCAGGTACAGGAATGCACACAGGCAGGCAGGCACAGAATCTCATACAGTTTGTCGATCCCTACCAGAAGCACCTGGTACCACATGTAGTGTAGGTAAGGTACATTGACCCCAAGATGTGCCAGCAGCATGGTCTCAATTTACAGACAGCCCCACAGGAAGGGCAGGGCTTGTGTCTGTGAGGAGGTGCCAGAGAGAAAGAGAGAGAGGCTCTTTGGCAGTGGGCATCAGGCGTCAGGTGCTGGTGGTCAGAGGGGCTCTTTCAGCAGCTTCAGCGGACATCTGTGGGTGGGTGCGAAGGAGTAGACTGGTGTGGGGGCAGGCTGGCATGCGGGCAGTGGTGGCCACTGCCCGCACGAGCAGTGGCCAGTCAGGCACGAGCAGTGGCAACACCCAGATGATGGCTCTTGGAACTGGAGTGACTGCTTCTGGATGCAGTGGAATGGAATGAATGACAGCCCCCTGTAACTGGAATGATGGTCCCAGAATCTCAATGATGGTTCCTGGGACTGGCATGACTGCTTCAGGTACAGTGGAATAACAGCCTATGGGAGTTGAATGATGTCCCTAGAATTAGTACTTGACTGGGCACACTTCATTCAATCATTGATCAATCATGCGATAGGTGGTAGCAGGTACAGGGAGGCACACAGGCAGGCACATATAATATGTTGTGTGTTATTTCCATCTCATTCTGGTAGGTTTGATGCTGGATGTGGCCAAGGACATTGAGCATGATTACAGATGAGAGCTCTCGCTGGTTCTGGAAGGTGGCAGTTTGAGCTGGATGCACTTCTCCCCTTTTGTCTAGCAGCAGGCAGCCTCTCTCTCTCTCTCTCTCTGGCCATGTACTTCAGGTGACAGCATGGGTGGGAGCCTGTCTGTTTCTCCTTTTAGCTGTGGGGAGACTCTCTCTCTCTCTCTCTCCTTAGCCTAGACAGGAGCTCGATGCCATCAGGACAGGCATGCCATGGGGGTGGGCAGTTGCTTGGCCAATGGCCATGAGCAGCAGGTTGCTACTACCTTGAGGAAAAGGTTTTTCATGCTGCCTCCCATCATTCACACCGCGTCACCTGGTGTCCCATCCCCACATGGACTTGTCTCATATTCCTAGAAAGGGTTAGAGTAGAACTGTCACTTCCAAAGGGGAGAGTGCTGCTTCTTAGCCTAGCAATCTGTTAGTCATCAGATCAGGTTGTTGCCTTAAACACTGCAGGCTGACTTAGTTTTATGGAAGAAGGGGCCCTGATCCTGACCAATATATCCCAGGAAATTGTTTATATAACCCAGGCCTCCACAAAATGCGGCCCACGTATACATAGGCCTTCCTATCCACTGTAGCCGGAAGCAGTGGAATGACGGCCCAATAACCCAGATGGCTGATGGTTATTGGGATTGGAATGGCTGCTTCAGGTACAGTGGAATGACAGCCCACGGGAGTTGAATGATGTCCCTAGAATTATTGCTTGATTGGGCACACTTCATTCAATCGTGCTATAGGTGGTAGCAGGTACAGGAATGCACACAGGCAGGCACATATAATACGTTGTGTGTTATTTCCATCTCATTCTGGTAGGTTTGCTGCTGGATGTGGGTATTGAGCATGAGCACAGATGAGATCTCGTGCTGGTTCTCCAGCTTGATCTGGATGCACCTCTCCCTCTCCACCCCCATCTTTCTCATTCTAGCAGGGAACCTCTCTCTCTCTCTCTCTCTCTCTCTCTCTCTCTCCCTCTCTCTGGCCATATAGTGCAGGTGACACCATGGGTGGGATCATGTCTATCTCTCCTTCTAGCAGTGGGGAGACTTTCTCTCTCTCTCACCATGAACAGCAGGTTGCTAACTCATAAAGAAAAGGTGGAATAACAGAACCCCATTAGCGGAATGTTGGTCCCCAGAACCCTGATGCTAGTTCCTGGAACAGGAGTGGCAGCTTCTTTAGATGGTAGAATGACAGCACCCTATGAGCAGAACGATCGCCCTCGAACCCTGATGGTGGGTCCTGGGGCTAGAGTGGCAGCTTCTAGATATTGGACAGCCCTCCCTGCCTGTAACGTAGGTCCCAGAACCCTGACAGTGGGTCCTGGAGCTGGAATGGCTGCTTCTTGATGCAGTTGAACGATGGCTCTCTGTGAGCGGAATGACGGGTCCCAGAACCCTGACAGTGGGTCCTGGAGCTGGAATGGCTGCTTCTTGATGCAGTTGAATGATGGCTCTCTGTGAGCGGAATGACGGGTCCCAGAACCCTGACAGTGGGTCCTGGAGCTGGAATGGCTGCTTCTTGATGCAGTTGAATGATGGCTCTCTGTGAGCGGAATGACGGGTCCCAGAACCCTTACAGTGGATCCTGGGACTAGAGTGGCAGCTTCTTGATTAAGTGCTATGATAGCCCTCCCTGCCTGAAACGTATGCCCCAGAACCCTGCCAGTGGGTCCTGGGACTGGAGTGGCTGTTTCTTGATATGGGGGAATGACAGTGCCTCTGTGTGAGGAATGATGGCCCCAGAACCCTGACGGTGTGTCCTGCGGATAGAGTGTCATCTTCTAGATATTGGACAACCCTCCCTGCCTGTAACGTAGGCCCCAGAACCCTGATGGTGGGTCCTAGAGCTGGAGTGGCTGTTTCTTGATGCAGTTGAATGATGGCTCTCTGTGAGTGGAATGATGGGCCCCAGAACCTGTGGCACAGACAGCATAGGTGGAATTGGCAGCAGCAGCAGCAGCAGCAGCAGAAGACATTGGATTGCCAGGGCAGAGAACCCATGGCACAGACAGCAGAGGCAGCATTGGCAGTAGCAGCAGCAGACATTGGATTGACCTGGCACAGAATCCATGACACGGATAGCAGAGTCAGCATTGGCAGTAGCAACAGCAGACCTTTGATTGACCGGGCACAGAAACCGTGAAACAGCAGAGACAGCAGCAGCAGGATTTGCCTGTACCCATGGAGCCAGGATGGTTGGATTTGCCAGGGAATAGTTCCCATATAGCAGTGGACGTCAGCAGCAGGATTGCATGGGCACATTTGGATTGGCCAGGGCAGAGCACCCATGGACCAGCAGACAGCAGCAGCGGGATTACCAGACCAGTGGTGCACCTCACCCAAGGTTTCCAGGGTAGGCAGACAGACTGTGTGGCAAGAGAGGCATGCAGACTGAGGCAGGGTTCAAGCTTTGCAACCTGGGTGGGCAGGCAGGCAGCGTGGCATGAGCAGAAGGCAGGCAGACTGAGGCATGCTTTGATCTAGACCACCTGGGCAGGCAGGTGGGTGTGGGCAGGCAGCGTGGCATGAGAAGAAGGCAGGCAGACTGAGGCAGGCTTTGATCTGGACAGGCGGTCAGGCAGCATGGTATGAGAGGCAGTAGTGAAGGCAGTCTGGGACCTTGGCACCAGGTTGGCAGGGCACTCAGATAGGCTGGAGAAGACTGTGCAGCACGAGAGAGAGAGCCACCCAGATAAGCAGGCTGAGATCGTCTAGCATTGTTACCAGGACATATTCCTCCCGGTGCAGGAACTTGTCAAAGCGCACACTCAGTGGAGACTATGGACCAGTGGAGTCACCTGTCTGAGGGTGGTGGTGGAGCTGCTCAAGGTCTCCATGATGGCCAGAAATGGTCTCAGGACAAATACCGTGTGAGCGAGAATCTCCCATTCCTCTCTGTTGTACCCTGGAGGTGCCTCAATGTCTGTCTCCAGTTCCACCTGATGCAGGGCGGCTTTCTGTTCAAGAAGCCGCTCAAGCATCAGGAAGGTGGAATTCCACCTGGTGGAGACATCCTGGATGAGCGTGTGCACCGGGGACCCTTGCTCAGCCTGCTTCTCCCAGAGGAGCTCGCTGCCCTTCACGCTGCATTTGAAGAAGCCCGCCAGCTTCCTCCCCTGGTCGACCAGGGAGCTAAGGGTGCCTGGCCCAATCCCCTTCTCCCCCCAAGCCCAGAGCATTCTTCACCACAAGATGGAGGGTGTGTGTGGCGCAAGGGATGCTTGTGAAGCCCCTGTTACGGACTGCCTTTAGTATATTGGCTGCGTTGTCCATGACCACACACCCCTTGGTGAATGCCATGCCTAGTGTGACCCATCCCCTCACCATGGTGGCCAGGGCTGCCTCGAGGTTCCTTGAGGTATGAGAGCTGTCCATGACTTGTGCCTGAAGCAGGGCCCACCTATACCCTGCTTCAGGTCCCCTCCTGCCACTGCCAAGCGCAGCCTCTGGGTCCTGCCACCAGTGTTCAGTCACTGCTAAGTAGGCGTGCTGGGCTTTCTGTGGCACCATGGTTCGACTCAGGGTGGAGCGGGAAGGCATCTTAAGTTGGGGGCCAGGAACCCAATCAGTCATTGGAAGTCCTTGTCCTCCACAATTGAGAAAGGCTGACCATCCAGAGCAATCATTTCTGCCAACAGGTGCTTGGCTTTCCCTTAGAAGCCAGTGCCACAGTGCCCTGCCGATGGCCTGGTCAGATCCCCCCACCCCAGCTCCTCCATGGTGGACTGACGGTGCTGCTGGGGAGGCTCCTGCTGCTGTTCTGCCCCCATACTGCTCCTGCTGCTAGAGGCAGCAGCAGTTGGTGCAGGACGCTGGCCTGCTGAAGGAGCCGGACAACTGGACGCTGCAGTCGGGAACCCACTGGCATCCACTTCCCCTGCCTTCCCGCTGAGCAGCAGAGCACTGTGGCATGCCTTGAGGTGCCTCGCCATTGCAGTTGTGCCAAGGTTGGCGAGCACCTGCCCATGATTCACCACCTTATTGCACAGCGTGCACTGCACCTCTCTGGAATCAACTGCCTGCACCTGCTTAAAATGATCCCAGACTGAGGATTTTTCCTCCCTCCTGCCTTCTTGCCTGCCCTGGCAGACACACTGCTGCCAGCGCTGCTGGGAGGGGGAGAAATTTGTGGCACTGGCGATGCAGCTATGGGAGGAGGGTCAGACATCGCCTCAGCTACAGACTTCTCCTCTGCGGCACTAGTGTCTGCCTCTTCCTCACTGTCCATGATCATGGTGATGTCCTATGAAGGGGAGTACTGGGACCCTGAGGCTAGACTGCCCATGCCCGCCATGCTGCTGGCACGCTCCCTGTGCCCCCCTCTGTAGCTGCTAATTCTGCTTCTGCTGCTGCTGCTACTCCTCTCCCTACTGAGATTGCCTGGGGATCGTCCAGGGCCTGGATGGGATCCACCAGCTCTGGACTGCTGGGGATTGCTTCGACAGTGGGGGACATTGGTGACCCACTGCAGAAAGATCCAAACTTGTGTCCTTCGGTTACTCAGAGATTGACACGCTGCTTTGGTGAGCATCCACAAACAAGGTATATGCAGCAACATGGAAGGAGTTTGTGGCCATGAGAAAGCACACATTCCATGGAATGCTTCACTTTCTTTAGGAGGGTCTCAAAATGGATCTCAGGACAAATACAGTGAGCAGCCACACTCAACATCATTTGCTGCAGAGAATAGGAATCTTTGGCCATTTGCACTCATGTGAAAAGATTTTTGAAGGTCTCTTTCTGCTCTGGCCTTCTGTGTGTCACTGCTTTCCGTCCTGGAGACTAAGGGCTCTTTTAGACGAGCGGCGCGCGATCGCGCATGGTGATCGCGCATACTTTGAAACGGTCGCCTTTATTAATTACACAAGATGAAAGCAGGGTATTATGCGCATATTGTGGCGGTGGCGCGTTTTTAAAGTCCACGAATTAAATACCTCACTATCGAGGTTGTGTTTCGGTTTCGAATCTATAAAGCCCTACACGGTCTGGACCCCTCAGACCTCAGGTACCGCCTCGCCCTCCGTGCCCCAGGGCGGCCCCTTCGGTCTGCCGGGGGTGCCTTCTTGGAGGTCCCCCGTGTTAAGTGGGGGGCCACAATGGAGAGGGCATTCTCGGTGGCCGAGCTGCGCCTTTGGAACTCCCTTCCAGAGGAAGCTCGCCTGGCCCCTAGCCTGTTGACATTCCGGCGAAGTTGCAAAACCTGGCTGTTCGCCCAGGCCTTTGGGGAGGGTGGGAGGGGAGGGTGAGGGTTTTTTTTTAGCTCCCCCACCTATCTACTATTTATTATCTTATCTGTTTTTTAGCCCTGTTTTAATATTATCATATTGGATGTTTTAAACTGTTTTTATTGGAGGGGTGGGGTATAAATCCTTGAAATAAATAAATAAATAAATGTTGGTTGTAGTCTCCATTTTCCAGATAAGAGGGACGGGGTGCTACACATTTGGATTAATCCATACCTGCTTGGTACGGACAGTGATGGATTAATCTGTATGGAACAACAACAAGCCTGTTATGGTTCGGTTTCAAATCTATAAATAATTTAAAAAATAACCGTGACCATGCAAAATGGCCACTGGATCATTCTGTGCATGAGCCACCACCATTTTGGAAAAGGCTGTGCAAGTGCAGAATGGCCCGGTGGCCATTTGTGCATGCGCAATGGTTTCAATTTAAAAAAAAATATTTTTAATTTTTAATTGATTTAAATATAGATCCGTAACGCCATAATTAATCCAGAAATAAAGCTCTGGATCTGTTATTCCCTCCAGACACCCATCCCTACCAGATAGTTTTCTGGGACAGTGGGTGGCAGGGGGGACGATGACAGAGGATGCAAGGTGGGTTGTGAACCTGCCCACCCTGACTATAAGTCTTTATAGGATAACCATCACTTACAGTTTTATTGTCTCTTTGAGAAGTCTCAGATGCCTTTATAGCCATCATATAGCAATGTCTGCAACATACCAAGCCACGGACTTCCATTCATGCTGCTCCTCACTCGGTTCATAGTTTCCCTTCTGCAGGGATGATAATCATGCACGAAATGATGTTTCCACAGCTGCCCCGAACTCCTGCAGATCCTTCAGGCAGAAGGGACTCCTGCAGACCCTTCAGACAGGTGGAGGCCTGCCCCGGACTCCTGCAGACCCTTCAGGCAGGTGGTGGCCCGCCCCAGACTCCTGCAGACCCTTCAGGCAGGTGGAGGCCCTCCCCGGACTCCTGCAGACCTTTCAGGCAGGCGGCCCTCAAGAAAATCTTCTCTAGCTGCTGGTGTCATCTTCCCCCGGTCCTCTGCATCTGCCAAAACAGGGGGGTATCTCTCAGTTGAATTTTTTACTGCAGTTGTCCCAGTTCTCCTCAACCTGACCTTAGAATTTGTGGGGCCTACATGGCCTCACTCCCTTACCATGAACCTGCCCTTTAGCCATTGGCAGTGTGGCAGAATGAGCATCTTACACACAGTAGCTTTCACTCATATCCTCACCCTACACCACAAAACCACACCAAATGGGGCAGGGAGGAGACATCTGTTCCAATAGCTGGGAGGGGGGGGGGGAGAAAGCTGAACTGTACTGTCCCGGACTCCTACAGACCCTTCAGGCTGGTGGTGGCCCGCCCTGGATTCCTGAAGACCCATCAGGCAGGCAGTCCACAAGAAAGACTTCTCTAGCTGAGGGTGTCTCAGCATTCAACTTCCCCTGGTCCTTGGCATCTGGCAAAACAGAGGGGTATCTCTCAGTTGAATGATTTTACTTCTCTCTCCCCCAATGGCAGTGTTAGAAACAGCCAGAAACAGGGACCATGAGCTGGGCTCCCCTCCCATTTGAGTGGCAATGGTAGAGCCTTGAAGCAGGGGCCGGGCTGGGCCGGGCCAGGCCATGATGGGCCATACTACAGCCCCACGGCATGGGGGGCTCTCACTAGGTCTTCATTCTCTCCACTCTCAGGTTCCTCAGGCCAGCAGCAGAGATGAGAGGCCCAGCAAAAAAAACCCTGCAGCTCAGTGACAGGAGTCTGATGTGGCTTCGATTCAGGTCAATGCTGCCATCACCACTCAGGATTGGGAGGGGGAAGAGTTGAGCTTAGAGCCCACACTTCAGGTCACTACCAGGTACCCCACTCCCAAGGACAGCTCTCACTCCCCCTTTGGGCACAGAAGCACATCAGGGTAGGAGAAGGCAGGGCCAATGCTCACAAGCCGTTACAGCTCTCCATGGAACCTTAAGGACAAACAGTTACATAAGGGGTGTGGTGGGAGCCCTGCCACTCTAGAGCATCCACTCGAGGCCAAGAGCCATTGTTGGGCCCCAGAACAGGCAGGGCCCTGAGCAGTCACCCTGCTCTTGACCCCAGCCTAAGGTCACCCCTGCTCTTTCCCAGGCTCCTACAGCCACCACATCATCACTCAAACATCTGAGAAAAGGGAATACAAACAGCAGGTGGCATGACTCAGTAAAGCCTTCTCCAGGATTAATCTTCCTAAGCCCTAGGGCCCTTCAGCCCTCAAATACTGTTCAAGCAGGGGTGTGAGGCTCAGGAAAGTTCTCCAGCCATAGATGTCCCAGAGTTCCACCCCGGGAAATGGTGTGTATCACCTATTGATGTGCTCCAATCCCCCCTTACCAAAGCACTCCCTTGCCAGATAAGCTTGTTATATTTAATAAATCTTGGCCTTTGGTCAAAGTCTTGTAGAGCTAAATCAAGAAATAGAAGGGTTATAGATATTAAAAGTATCTCATCCAGCACTCAAAATGACATTGGTTCATGGGGAAAGCCAAGCACAGAGACACTGGCCATGCATAATTTGTAAATAAAGAAAAATAAGGAAGACTGCCCAAAATGCCACATCCCCTGCCAGAGGAAGAAACTGATCCTTAGTTTCCTGCTAGCACCCAAATACTGGACCACTCTGCCTCTCTAGTAAGTCAGACGTTCTTCCGATTTAATCTGTAACCAGGACAGGGGATGAGACAGGAAAGTCATTAAAGAGTGCGAAATAAACTATCCATGTTTTTTTTCTGGCTTTTGTTTCCAACCGTGAAATAGCTAAGATTGGCCATTTCCTGGTCTGTCACATTTTGGGATGCACACTCCTACTGGGAACATTTCCTGGGGCTCACCCTCCCCCCTCCTTTCAACTTAATAGTCAAGACCAAGCCTTCGCAAGCCCCTTCCTCCTCCACAAATTATGTCCAGGACACCAGAGGCATGTCTCCCTCTTGGGTATAATATTCCCCAGGCTCTGAATGCCCAGAACACAAGTTAGCATTCCCTTCCTGACTTCTTCCTACCATGTGCTGCTTTTTGCTGGGCAGGAATCCAAGCCCTAGTCAGGCAGAAGGAAGCTCTGCATCACTACATTCCCCACCAGCCTGGGAACCTTGTCACTCCCTGACAGAGGGCCAGACCTGATTGGGAAACACCATCCAAGAGCTCCAGGCAGTTTCTCTACTCTTTTAGTTCTGGGTATCTCACCATTATGTGGAAACTAAGCCTCCTCCCGCTCCTGTAGCCTCTGCCACAAGCTGGGAGAGAGACCAGAACTGGGTTAGAGGGAAACCCAAATTGACAAAGGCTCCCCCAATACTCCATCTACATACTTCTTTTGGAGCCGTGTCGCCCTCAGCCTGGCCCTAGGGGGTGGTTGTGGCCAAGAAACACTGGTGTATTGAGCCAGCAGATTGCATCCGAGTGCGGGCAGCCATGTCTGTAAAGTTTCCATTGTCATGAAGCGATGATCACTTTTTCCTGTTTGGCTTTTGCTTCTCTGAAGCTCCTCAAATCAAGAAAACTGCCCCTGCATGGATAGGAAGCATTGTTGATCCTATGCCCTATAGAAAGAAGAGAAGTGATGTTGGACTGAGGGAGTCAAGAAAGCACTGGGGATTGGACCCTTTGACTCGATAGGGGAAAGACTCTTTTATTCTCATCCCCAAATCCCCAGTCTCCAGTGGCCCCTCACAAGCGGTGGCAGCAGGGCCATAGGAGCTTGAGAAGTAGGAGCAGGATGACTTCCTGTGTCCTGTCCCCCTGATCCTAGGGCAGCATAGCTTTCCTCCTGGGGCTAAGGGCAGCACAGCTCTCCCTTCCCACCTCTCGAGACCAGGAAACAGCATGGGTCCCTGCACCTCAGCCCTTTCTGGCATCTGGACTCAGCCCTTTGGCCCAGCCCCCCACCAGGGCTAAGGCCAGCCCTGCTCAAGGTCCTCACACTCACAGACTTATCATTCAGCATCAGCATTGAGCTCTTCTCTCTTCAGTCACCTCAACACAAATGAACATAGATGGCTTCCCCAGGCAAAAGAATCGTGCTGCCTCTGTGAGCTCAGTGTGATGTCATCACCTTTTATGAGGTGATGACATCACACTGGGTTTCCTGACCCAGGAAATCCTTCCTACCAGTTTTCGCACTGATAGGACATACCATTAGGGATGGGCGAACAGACTGCGGTTCGGGTTCGACCATTCGGTTCAGTTGCGTTCAGTTTGGCCGTTGGGTTCGGCCGTTGGGTTCTTTCATCAGGTTTGGGTTCAGCCATTCAGTTTGGCTGTTAGGTTCGGGTTAGGCCGTTCAGGAAAAAAGTATCGCAAGAGCACGTGAAACTGTGATCGCACCGGAAAACGGAAATTCGAGTGCGTGCGGAGCTGTGTGGTGAGTGAGTGTGTGTTTGGCTGGGTGGCTGTTCAGTTTGTGTGTTTTGGCTGTGTTTGGGTTGGGTTTGGCTGTGTTGTTGTTGTGGTTGGTGAGTCTTGGTGTGTGTTGTGGGTGACTGTTTTGGCTGTGGGTGGGGTGATTGTTTTTTTAAAAAATGAAGAAGGCTGCAGTGCTTATTCGGTGGCTGGGGGCCAACTTGCCGCTTGAGGAGGAGGAGGAAGTCGAGGTCGCTGGCACTGCCCCTACTACACCTTAGGTGGTGGTGTCCGGCTCCTCGACTGAGAAGCAAGCGGCGAGGTCAGGAGGTGCTGCCAGGTTTGTAAACTTTTTTTTAAGTTTGAGGACAAGAAAGGTTCTATCCATTAGAGCGAGCTCAATGGTGTGCGAGTGGGTGCGTGGGTGGTGGGCATCATTCAGGCACAAACAGTGGGCATCAGCGGGTGGCAGCGGATGTCTGTCACAGAGAGAGAGGGTACTGTAGTGTGGGGGGCTCTGGCACGAGCAGCACCCTCACCCAAACATGTGCCAGGCTAGCAAGGGTCTCCACTCTCCAGTTGCCATCCCATTCCCTATCCACCCCCAAATAAGGGCAGGATTTGCAAGTGCCTGCCAGGCCCTTTATAGTTGCATCCCCTAGCACCCCCTAGCATTCATGGGAGGGCAGGATTTGCACGTGCCAGCTAGGGTCTTCCAAGCACCCCAGGGAGTGCAGGATTTGCACGTGCCAGCCAGGGTCTCCCAAGCACCCCAGGGAGTGCAGGATTTGCACGTGCCAGCCAGGGGCTGCAATCCCTAGCATCCCCTAGTACCCCCGGGAGGGCAGGATTTGCATGTGTCAGCCAGGGGCTTTCTAGTTGCAATCCCTAGCATCCCCGGGAGGGCAGGATTTGGATGTGCTTTCTAGTTGCAATCCCTAACACCCTAAGGAGGGAGGACTAGAGGTATCCTCATCATAAATGCATGATATTACTTACTGGGGGTGTTCTTAATGCGTTCCCATTTCAGAGAGGAATTGGATGCCGGCCCCAGCGCTGCTGCCAGGACCAGGCCAAGGAGGAGGAGGACCCCTAGGCACAGGACGTCACTACCAGTGACACCCCCAGACATTCGGCGCTGGCAGTCGGATGTCTGGAGGTTTTTTGACAAGGGCGACGGAATCGCCACATGCAAGGTATGGCACGGGGACTGGAACAACAGGGAATGAATTGTCCTATGACCTGACCTGTTAGGAATGGAAGTCCCCTGCAGAGAGAGATTGGCCACCCAGTCCACCC